>JAPQRQ010000009.1:28133673-28158667 GCA_037367365.1 Apogon talboti
CACACACACACACACACACACAAGCACACATACATATAAACACACAGCCACACCCACACACCCACACTCACACACACACACACACACACACACACACACACACACACACACACACACACACACACACACATTCAGAGAGGGAGCTATTTTCCCACACCTTCACAAGCCAAGATGTAAAGTATACAGTTTAATTCCTGGGCCTCTGTGCTATAAACGGGCTGAGGATCTGGGTTTATTTTCTCTGCAACGTTTGTCTTTGCTCATCAGAGAGACCCAAACATTGGAAGACAACAGCAGGCTGGGAAGTGTCAAAGAAGGATGGAGCTAAGGACAGATTAAGAGAGAGGAGTGGAAAGAGGGGATGGTTTAAGGACAGGTGGACAGATGAGCAGAGGTTTGAAGGGTAAAAGGAAGAAAACAGAAGGATATCAGATCAGAGTAAGAAAAGGTTGGCATGGTAAGACTCCAACAGAGATTGATTGTGGAGCTTGGGATTATCACAAAAGAGCACCTCTCTATTAGTATTAGTATTAGTATTAGTATTATCAGCTTTATTATCAACATTAGTAGGAGAATTAATATGACTAATGGTTCTGGTAAATTTTTTCTGAGTTGCATCTCATAGTAGGGAGGGTTTGTTGAGTGTCCAGGTCCAGTGTTAAGAGTTAGATGGAATTAGGCGGATTGCAAAATGGAATATATTTTCATTATTTTCCACACAAAAATAAGAACTGCTATGTTTTTACTATTTCAGCATTTGCCTCTGCCTTTGTGATGTGACATGGGCATGTTTCTTCTTCCTCTTCTTCTTCTCCTCTTTAAACTGTTAAACCCTGGGCCATTTGTTTCTAGTTGGAATCATTTCAATGTAACACAAAACAATAGATTAGCCGCTAGCAGAAACTTCAAACCAAGTTCTGATCAGAAAACAGCACAAGTAATAAAGTTCATAATCATCCTAATCACTTCATAATGTGACCTTTTGCTCTTTTTTGTCTTGTTCAGTGAGTTTTAGAGGTAGAGAAATAATACTTTTACTGTTGGGTCTACTTAGTGTTAGCTTAGCGCTGCGACGTTTGTCTCATTGGTCTGTTGTTTTTTTAAATTATTAATGACATATGCTGGTCTCGGACTGTTAGCTTGGTTTGCATATTTGCTCATTTTCTCAAGTTCTTCTTGTTTGAGTTGTGTTGTGTTTTCCGAGCTTGGGTATTGTTGAACTTTTAGCTGATGCTCTTCTGGTTACATGGATGTATAGTATATGTATATTACTACAAGTGTCACGCAGTATTACCATGGTGACACAGAACATGGAGCAGTGAGTTTAAGTGGCTACTAGTAGGTAACGTCAAGCATTAAAGACCATTACCATCATCTACTGTGTTTCAATGTGGATCAGAGTTCAAAAACCCTCTCAACTAAAAAAAAACCCGAAACAAAAAAAAGTGCATTTTACATTTTTTCAGCGATCATAGGATTATTCAGTTTGTGCGATGTGCAACTTCTCCACTAGGTGTCACTAAATGTTACACACTGAACTTTCATGTCAACAAAAACTTTTTTTTTTAGGTTAGAGTCAGGATCAAGTTTGCTGTAGAAGTTTTAGGCCTTGAGGCTTAGAGAATATTTTAATCAGGCTGAGGTTTAAGATTAAGATTCTCATTCTTCACAAAGTGACTACATTTGAGCGTGATCAATAAAAGGCGAGAGATGCTGAAAGAAAAAGGGAAGATGAAGTTCATTACATCTTAAATAAACACTATGTCATACTGTATCACTTACAAATACAGATTTCTCCAAAAATGCTGCAGATTATTGTTTCATTTTGACAGCTTAAGGGCGAGGAAAGGTTGGTAATGGATAGTTTGGGGCTGTGCAGAGGATGTAGTGGGTGGGTGGGGGGCAGGGGATTTGGGTAGCGACTGCTGCCACTACTGCTGAGACTTATCAAAACAGCTCCTACATTCTTGCTCAATCACCCAGCCTCCCAGAGGACTAAACACTTCTACCAGTGTTTGTACTTAGGTAAACAGTGACAAGTGGGCTGTCAGGGGCCTCTGTGGCCTTTTTATAGACGCACTATACCGCGGGTCCACAAATGATGCAAGAAAAACACTCACGCTGAGCACACGGAAACAAATGCGGCCAGAGATGCATATCGGCATATGAAACACATGTATACAGACTTATACACATGCTGCAGATGCATTTCATTGCCTCTCACGGTGATATGATGGGGCTGCTATGATTCATGGGGCCCCCGTATGCACTGAACTGGTCAAAAAGCATTAAATCCAGGAATAAAAAACACAAACATTCTCATCAACACCATCCGGTTCGTCCTATACTTCATAAAAATGACACAGGAGTCCCTGAGGGCCGAGGCCCCAAAGCCATGGACCCCCGGCTAGTTGTTGTTGCTGATGCTGCTACTGTGCTAGTCGAGAGAAATCGCTCTGCTACAGCGCCTAAGCCTCAGATAAGCATCACCTTGGGGCAAGAGGAAAAATAACACTCGAAAT
The DNA here is from genome assembly GCA_037367365.1 of Apogon talboti. NCBI lineage: Eukaryota > Metazoa > Chordata > Actinopteri > Kurtiformes > Apogonidae > Apogon > Apogon talboti. The sequence continues at coordinate 28,136,196 of JAPQRQ010000009.1, forward strand.
TTGTTTGTTGTTGCCCCCTAAAAACCCAGAGTGTAATTTTTCCATTGGTTTTCCACATGCTTGCATGCTTCGCTACAGTTCATACTTCATTCTCTGGGTTTGATATTTTATCTGAGCGAAAAATGTAAATACAGGTTATTGTTTTCCCCAAATTAAGGGGCAGGTTTATACTCAATCAAGCCCAAGCTTACAAGAATCAAACAGAGCTCACTGCCTATCTGGACTGTCTGTTCTGGGCAAGAAAAAATAATGTAAGAAACACAAGCACTGATGTGATTTTTTCCAGCTTTGAAAATCTTTCCCAAACAAAACAGATTTTTTGGACAAACTGCATATGCTAGCACTGACTCAACTTCTCAAACAATAAAAAAAATACAATATTTGCACTTAAAATCATAAATCAGCTGCTGAGCTATGTATACAACAACGGCTTAAATAGCAAGTGTTAATGCATGACGCATACCACCTCCGATTATAAAAGCTCATAACTGGGTGTTGGCAGGGTGTAAATCATAAGGCCTCTTATTAATCAAATGGCACAACACGAGAGACGTAAAGCTAGAAAATTAAATACGTGAACTATGGTTTCAGTAAAAACATCAATAAATATATGTAGAAGTGAATAAATCACTTTTTTTTGTTCTTTTTCATCTTCTTTCTTTGTGAGTGCAGCCTTTAGAGTACCGGCCGCTGATCTGGAGTCAGTCTCTGCTCTGTTCTTTAAACCTTGGATTTCCTAAATGGCGCTCACAATTAAAACCCGTACATCAACCTAAAAAAACGTACAGGTACTTAAAACCTGAACTAAACTTCAACATGGACAGCTACTGCATAAATGTACAGTCGTTGGCTTTAAGAGATGTAGAGAAGTAGTAGAGTTAACTATGTGAGGTCAGGAGGTTTCTGAAGTTGTTTGAGAAAGTCTGAAGAAAATGATCTTTTAACCCATGAAAATCAGATGCAACAGCGCAATTTTACTTTTAAGACAGCGTATGGTGTTAATGAAACACTGAAACACATGAGGAGGATTTATTTTTTGTTTAGTTTTGAGATGATCCATAAATATTTAAGGTTGCATTTAAGATGACTGTTGATGACTAAAGTTAGCGTGCTAATGATGCTAGCTTGTTAGCTTGGTTTCAGGAGACTGGTCTCAGACAACCCTTGGAGTTTTCAAAGGGTGATTTGGGTCTTAATAAATCTGATAATGACACACATACTGAACAGAGACAACACATGACTTCTATGACTAGGATTTCCATCTTACAAAATCAGGTCTACATTTAAAATCAGGTCTGGTTCCCTTCGATTAGCATTTGAAGACACTGTGAGGAGGGTGACTGAAGGCTAAATGTTGCTAAAGTACATATCTGCAGTGACAACAAACCTCGGTGGGGGAGCCAAAGTCTGCCGAGGGGCTGCAGGTGCTGGTGTCTGGGAGGGCGGTGCCGGCGCTGCTTCGCACTGGGGAGGACGGAGCGGCGCCTGCAGGGGCTTCTGGGACGCTGGAGGTCTGACGCAGGATGCCATGTCTCTGGAGACGAGCCCACGTGGAGCTCCAGCTGAGGAGGAGCTCGTACAACAGCTGAACCTGGAGAACCACACAATGGAGGTTAGTTTTAGTGTACAGTACTTAAAGCACTTCATCTTAAATTCTGACAATCATACATAATTTTAAAAAATCATCCAAATGACAGAGATTTTTATGTCAAATTCTTCATATCTCGAGGACACATGATTCTCATATAAAAGCTACTGAACCTGAACACACTTTCAACAGTTAAATGTTCTGGGCCATCTGAAATCCTGAAAAGATGAACCTAACAGACCACAAATAGTCTTAATATTTGAGACCTAATTCACATGTAGTTTTTGCCAAGGTCTGACTCAAACAGCTGTTCTGGGGAGTTCTCATATGGTCTGACTTCTAAGGGCCATTACCATGATTTGGCTTGGCAGTTTTGTAGTCATGTGACACCAAACCTAGTTAAAGTTGACCGAGAAGAGGAGAAAGAAGAAAATATTAGCCGGTAATGGAATGTGGTGCATTCTCAACGTCTCTCTCCCATGTCACCCACTTTCATTGTTTGTTTTCATCACCTATATTCATTTCACATGTAAAACCTTTCTGTTCGATGGGTGATTATATGACAGCCACCGCATGCTCATACACGTGCTTCACTGTACAATTTTGTTATCCATAACAACAAAACTTCCAAAGAAACACCCACAGAGGAAAGTTAAGTTGTGTCATCAATTTCCCCAGAAAAAAGTCACCATGGTTAGGAAAAACTGAAGGCTCGGCGTCAAGTGTTCTCAACTATTTATCATGTGTTCACATGAAAAGAGGCCCGAGTTTCAAACAACAACAAAGCCAAAAACAAGAGTGGAAAACATGAGGGGAAGGCAGGAGAATGTGATGTGATGCTTTCGGTTATTCATGCATTCACTCGGTGTTCTTTCGAGGAGAAAGAGGGAAAGAAAGGGAGAAAATTGACGCTCTTTCACAGTGAGCTAATTTCTGGATTTCGAATGTTTCGCTTCTGCAGCCAGCTAACCCTTTCACCCCCTGCCGCTGAGGGTCCCTCAAAAGAGAAGGTGCACAGATACACGAGCACACACACAAAACAGGTTTCTGAACTCCAAACACATTTTTACCCTCTACTGCTCGCTCACACACAGGCACGCCTGTTAGCACACGCATTACAGGGAGGCCTTCCATAAATAAGCATAAATCAAATGAAAAGCAGCACAATACATTACAGCTGGGCCATTTCAAACATGTCCAGGAAGAGCTGCTAACGTTGATCCAGCAGCCGTCCAGGGACAGGGCCAACAGCTGTCTGCCATACCCTACTGAACTGCACTGCCGGCAGGAGAGGCAAAGCTAAAAGCTCCCCCTTTCTGAGAGTCTGGGGTCTGGGCGGCCAACCGAGCACAACAAGGCCTACTGCATTCAACAGCACATGCGAGGAGGAGAAAGGAGAACACAGAGTGGAGGAAAAAATACACAGGGTGAGTAGAGAGAGTCTGACATGACATAAAGACCGACACCACATGACCCCGGTTTTAGCCAGATTCAAGTCACATCAGCGCATTTAGGAAACGTTTTGTTGAGTCTTTCTGGCGATTCTTTGCACATTCTGTCTTTCTTCCTGCCCTCGGTACCCGCTCGCAGCAGGACATGGGGTCAGTTGGCTAATCTCAGCTGCCATCGTCAGACGAGTGGGCCACATACACGTTTACATGAGCTCATAACACAGATGCCACATTTCATGAGCAAGGAAATGGAGCAAAACATTTGCAAGGTTAAGTTCTCCAAAGACCTGTCATCTGGAGATCAGGAATCCTGTGAGGCTGCAGTAGTACAAACTGGAGACTGAACAGAGGCTTCCACACTCATTCATAAAAACACACAGATGAAAGGCGGGAGAGCATACACATGGTAAGTGTTTGTGTGTCTTTATCTAAGCACAGTATAGTATATATATAGAGAGGAGCTACACAGAACTGGCATATTGTTGTGTGGTAGCTTAGTGTATACAGGTGCACAGATGTATAGTGTGTGTACACGTGTGTTTATGTAGCAACGTGCCAGAGGTAAACGCAAACAGTTGTGATGTGTATACAGTATGTGTATATACTTGTGTTCCTATCACTGTGAGAACCAGTTTGAGTTTTAACTGCTGAAATGAAAGCATGGCCTTCCTCACTTTACAATGAACCCATACACTGTGTACAATAAATGAACGTAACCACCGTGGTGTCACCATTTGGTTTGTGGAATTACTGTTCTGAAGAAGCTGCTTTGGTGTTTTGGAGCAAGAAGTGTCTGCATTTGGACAAGAAGGTGAAACTGACTAAGAACAAGCTAACCCCACCAACCACAGCACTACCAAACAAATGTTCTATTTAATGCTGTGGGGTAATTTCAGCCACTTCAGCAGCAGTGTTTAATAGTTTTAGCAGCACTGGGTCCCTGTGGACTGAGAGGACATGTACTGTATATACTCTTTACCTTAGTTTTCAGGCTGCAGGAAATCATGAAATCTACCCATAAGGCCACGATTTGACTAACTACATATGTTTTTAGACCATTTTCAGATACTTTTGCCAGATAGCATATTCTTGTGTTATCTGAACTGCGTGTTTATGTTATTGTTTTTATGCGCTATTTTAATTATCACTTTTTGTGTTTTATCATTTTGTGCGTTATCAAGACCTTTGCAAAGCACTTCATAATTCAAGAAATGCTCTATATATAAATACTGCTAATGTTAGTAATACTAATACTTCTACTTTTTCTTCATCTTGTTATTATTAAGTAAATGCATCAATTTATAGTGATGCATTTATGCAGTAAACTGATGCATTTTGATACACTCACTCTTCTGTATGCAACTTATGACTCATTTTTACACTTTAAAAGTTTTTCACACTTTTAAAGTCCTACATCACTGTCTTTCCCCGCTGCCAAAACATTTGAAATATTATCTGTTGGTGGGTTAAAAAAGGTGTTTTAGCGTGTATAAAGCAAAACCACAGAAACAGGATACCTGTATCAACCTGGAAAAATACTACATCAAGTGTAAAAATTGAAAAAACAAAACCTTTCTCTGCTGTTTTTCCCAGAGTATTAAACATGCTTTTTTGTACAAGACAGCAGTCTATTGCATGTTCTGGAAAATCTGATTTTATGTCACAAAAATGCAGTTTAGTGGCCAGAGGAAGTTGGAGGCTAACTGGCATTGTTTGTTTAATTTCAGTGAATTAATGTCTCAGAATTACTGTGATAAGATCTTATTGATTCTGATCTGCGGTATCTCATTCCACCACCCTGTCTCCTCCCTTTTCTATCACCCATGTGCACATCTGTTACTGTGTTGGTGGTACTCATCGCGCACTAACTGTGCAGCGCTCTGACATCCTCATCTACATTCCCACAAATGGCAAAGTTAATTAAAGAGAGGAGTAAGTGGTGTGAGGTCCCCTTTGTTCTGAAGGGGTGGTGGTTCTCTGGCAGGAGTTCATAAGGAGCTGCTGCTGCTCCTCAACACAATTTACACAAGAAGAGGAATGAAAAAAGAAGAAGAGAAGGATAAGTTGAAGAAGAATAGGGGAAGAACAAAAGAAGAGAAGAAGAAAAGAGGAGGAAGAAGAAAAAGAAGAGGAGGAAGAAAAGAGAAGAAGAAACACGAAGAGGAGGAGAAGAAAAAAGAAAAGTAGGAGAAGAACAAAAGAGGAAGAAGAAAAAGAAGAGGAGGAGAGGAAAGAGAAGAATATAAAGAGAATAAGAAGATAAAGACAGAAGAAAAAAACAAGAGGAAGAAGAAAAAGAGAAGAAATAGAAGAAAGAAAAGACAACAAGAAGAAGATGAGACAAAGAAGAGGATAAGGAGAGAAGAAAAAGAAGGGAGGAAGAAGAAAAAGAAGAGAAGAAATAGAAGACAGAAAAGACAAGAAGATGAGACAAAGAAGAGAATAAGGAGAGAAGAAAAAGAACAGGAGGAAGAAAACAGAAGAAAAATAAGAAGAGAAGGAGAGGAGGAAGAAGAGAAGAAAAAAGAGGAAGAAGAAAAAGGAGAAGAAACAGAAGAATGAGAAGAAGATGAGAAAAGAAAAAGACAAAGGAGGGAAAAAGAGAAGAGTTTTCATTGGACCCAAAAACTAATAATGACTCATCAAATAATCACAATAACCCTTCCCAGTTTTGCCAGTCACAGGCACTCCATCTGAAAGGAGGAACAGAGGAGAAGAAAAGAGAAACATTCTCTCAATAAACGGCCAAGCTCTCCTCATCGCTGGGAAAGTTTTCACCACTAACAGATTAAGGCCTTTCATTTGTTTCTGGTACCAATTCCCCTCAATATCACCATGGCTCATCACTGTGGTCGGAGACATTTAACAGTGTGACCACTCAAAAGGTCGCTCCAATTAAGTGTTTACAGAGAAACCTAATTCAATACAGCTAACTCAATTGAGAAAAAACAAAACATGTGTAATGGTACATGTAGATGTGATTATAGGCCTGTAACAGCACAATGAAAACCAACACAAAGCCCTAACCAGGAGACAAACATGTTCCACTTCCAATCCGTCCGTATTCATCGCGCTCTCGCCGAAACTAAATAACACCCTGTAAAACGACGACGACGAGTCGCACAACCCTCCACTCCGCTTCACTCAGCCCTCAAAATGTTTGACCAAAACAAACAAGGCAGCACTCTCTTGTTTACGCTTCTATTTTCATGGAAATCCTACTTGGTACGGGGATGAGGCCGTTTGTTTATTGGAGTCAATCTATATCAGAAAAATGATGTGGAGGCAGGCTGTTCCTGCCAGAGTCTGTGTGTTGATATTTTAGGGAAGTTTATAAGGAGATGATTTGTGTAAATACACACGTACGTCTGATGACTACTTAGTGAGATGCAGGGCTTGGTGGCTGACCTGAGGGTTGGAGCACTTGACGTGGACCAGCTGGAGGTCGACGTGGAGGCAGACCACGAACGAGTGCCGTCCCTCTGAGGAGCTCTGCAGCTTATGGGATGTGACGGCCAGCGTGGAGGTGCAGCCCATGGGCTCCAGGAGGCTCAGGCTCTGCTGCTGCCCCAACAGGGTGTACACGCTGAACTGACTGAGGCTCACGGTCCAAGGGAAAGCATCACCTGAGAAGAGGAGCAAGACCCGGGAGTGAGGAAACGTGGGAAAGGAATGAAAATGGGAGAGAGAGCATGAAATGCAGATTTGTGAAAGGGATTGGCAGGAACTGAGAGGAGCAGCTAAAGAAGAGAGATGTCATGTGAAGGGAAGGCGAAGAGCACGAGCCAAAGTGTTGTGAAACTGAGGAGAAGCCTGGGATAGAAGTCAGTGGGGGCTTAGAAAGAGCAGCAAAACAAAGTGCGGTAGAATAAAGTATCAGGGACGTAATTCAACGGTGCTATTGTAAATCTGAAAGTCTAGCGCATGATGCCACACTGAGAAAACTTGAACTGCCGACTCGCTGCTCTTTCAGGACCGTCCAATAGAGAAAGGGAACTTGTTCACTCGCACAAGGCCATGAAGAATACATTTCCCCCGCAGTGTGGGCAGAACGCTTTGATCCAGAGCATTAAAAATGAGAGATGAAGAACTTTTCAAAGGCTAGGAATGAATTACTTAAAGCATGGGTTGTTAATTTTAACGGCAACATTGACAAGGCCGCTGATGTAACTGTTTTTGCTGTCGTTTTTCTTTCTCCTCCATTTTTGAAATCTCTATGCCCAGTTCTGATGTCATTGGAGAGTTAAGAGAAAAAAGGAGGGCGCCCCCTCTTTTTCTTCTGAAGAGAAAACACTGCTTGACCGTCTGAGTGTTGCTTATGTCAACTCTACCAGGTGTGCACACCACATGTGCGAGATCTATCTCTCAAAGTCACTCTACTTAAGTTTGTTTGTCTTTTGTCATGGTAAATGAGTGGTAGTGGGTCAAAGGTGTCCTCAGTGTTGAAAAGGCCATAATGATGATGAATTCACTTAATGAAGCCTATTACTATTTTCTAAACATTCATTTCAATTATTAATATAAGCAAATTCATTTATTACAACACTTAGCAGATTTTTTTTTCCAGCCAATGAAATGTACTTTCCAAGACTCCCACGTTCAACCTTTGACCTTTTCTCCATCATTGATTTCCAAAGTGTGACATTTTGTTTTCTCATTTAAACTTTCTAATGGATGTGTTTGACATGACGTGTGTTCTGCTTTTCAGATGATTCTGATTTATGTTTGTGAGATACAGATACAGTTGGGGATGGGAATCTGTTCTTGTAGAAAAGCGGTTCACAGTCGGTCATTTCCTTGGAATCATTAGTCTACTTGCTTAACGATTCTGCTCATCGTTTCCGCGACGTCATTGTACCGTATTTGATTTTACACCGTATTTTGGTTCACACGCCTCTAAAGTACGTTTGTATTTCACCAGGAAAGACAACACTAGGGCCAGTTGCAACAGTTAGAGAGCTTCCATTACAACAAAGGGGGGAAATACCTCCAACATGCACAACATTTATTCACAGCACCCAATTAAACTGCATGAATCTGATTGGCTGTCACTGATTGGCTACTTAGGGAAGGGGGCAGTGACTCTAGAAGCAGAGCTAACAGCAAGGCATCCTCTGTCACAGCCGGTAACATTAAACTCCTCCGGGTTCTATCTGTACTGTTAAAGCACCATTTGACTGTTTCACTGCTGTTAATGAATAATCTCTATGTTCCATAATTACATTTAGATGATGACGAGGCTCAGAGGCTGCAGCAGGTAGAGCCCACACTCCTTTAACTACACCTTTATAACCCTTTATGAGTTTAGTTCAAATCAAATGCAAAATGTTAGTGCATATTTGACATTAAAGAGTTAATTCAAACGAAACCACTGTACCGCAATTTATTTCCTACTCCAATGAGAATCAATAAGACAGGGCTGTCAAACTCATTTTAGTTCAGGGGCCACATTCAGGCCAATATGACATCAAGTGGGCCGGACCAGCAAAGTAATAACAGTGAAAAAAGTTAAATTACATTATAAAAATGTTTACAGTTACAAACTGTCCTTTAAAAAATGGGACTAACATGAACAACTTCAAATGTCTTAAGAAAGGTAAGTGCAATTTTAACAATATTATGCTTCAGTTTATCATTTACACATGTGCATTACAACTTACAGATCACACTGGATCTACAAATACACAAAACATTTTTTAACACTTCTCTCAAGACTCACTTTTTGTAAAAGGTTAGTTTGTAAATGCCAATATTTTCATGTCATTTTACTTTTTTACACAAAAGCAATAAGAAACATTTTGAATTATTTGGAGTCATAATGTACACGTTATGTTATGATAGTATTTTACTGGTTTGATCCACCTGAGATCATATTGGTCTGTATGTGGAACCTGAACTAAAATGATTTGACGTCCATGACTGTTAATATCTTCAGTGTAATTTTTGCATTTCATAAATTCATCCTGTGGACCGGACTGGACCCTCTGGTAGGCCGGTTTTGGCCCACGGTCCATATGTTTGACACCCCGGCAATAAGAGAATCGATAATGGAACCTGAATCACTAAATTCTGATCAATTCCCGTACCTTCCTCTAAGATGGGTTTGGAGACCACGAAGGGGAGCTCCTGCAGGGGTTCCATGTACTTGTGTCCAGCGCTGAGGACGCTGATCTGGGGCAGGCAGACGACCAGAGTCCCTGGCATGGAGGCCTGGTTGTGGTACCAGCTCCGGACGGTGCCGGGGATGTCGCCGCAGATGATGGTGCTCGGGGAGGGAAGGCTGTCGTTGGGCAGGAACACACAGCACGACTGGAGCTCCAACTGGAGGAACAAAGAACACATGAGAACAGGATCATAATGCGATTCTCATTTTAACTGTTACTTCAGCTCATAGACTTTAATGTTCTGTATTTAAGCCTCAGTCATGTTGGTCTGTGTGGTCAGACATGCAGGTTCATAGGTTAACTGTGGACCCTGGGTGTGAATGCTTATCTTCCTCTATGTGTTAACCCTGTCATGAACCGGTGACCTATTCAGGGCGGATCCTGCCGTCACTGGCTAAAGCCCCACTACATCCCAGAAAATACTGCAGATGGATGGATTTTATCTTAGAGAGTGTTATTTTGTGAAGAATTTTAGACTTGAAATGAACAACTGCAACCATTTTAAGCATCCACATCTGAGGGAGACGCCCTCTGCAGCTTTGGTGGACTTTCTGGACACTAGTAGCACTGTGGAGCTCGGTCTTTTCCTGTGTGAGTCTCTTGTGTTTGTGTATGGATCATAGAACACACATGGATACTGTAACGTGTCACATTTTATTTTGACACTAATCCACTGGACTGTCACTAAATAGATTTGCAGAAAATTAGATACTTTTGTGCCTCCCAGAGGTTCAAATTTGTGGTCAGTGAGATATGGGAGTGACCAGGAAATTTGATCCAATCTTGTCGCTTTAGGAATGAGCTGTAATAAGTTCGCTGATCTGCTCTTTTTCTTCAGTTTAAGTGCTAACATTATCATCGTGAGCATATTAACTTGTAATATTAGGACAGTATGTTGCTTAAATCACTAGTTTACACTGTATAACCTCACAGATGCACTGATTAATGGATTTAATGTTATTATTGAGCCAATATCCTTCGCCTTAACACCATTATTAAGAAAGAGAAACCAGAGGCACTTAAAAGCAACATAGAATACAATTAATTAATAACATAAATAACCATCTTGACATTTTTTACAAGCAACTTAAAAGCATGGAAATTAAACACAGAAATACTAGTACGCTGCAGCTATAAACTTAGACTTGGAGAACCTTTCTGGCTGCATCGCGCAACTCATATTTCTGCACCTTTTACTACGACTACTGGTTACCATTAGGTCAGTTACCAGTAGCCAGTAATGGTATGAACATATTAAACGTGTCTGAGCTTTAATGGTGCTTTTCTGTTTCCATTACATCCAGGCTGCAGAGGTTTAAAAGACCAGTTAACAGACAGGAGAGGAGGACGGGATCCAGAGGCCATGCAGCAGGTGTGTGTTATAGTCAGAGTGTGTAAAACGTGGTCTGTACTACACTGGAAGGATATGGTGGTGATGATGGTACATATACACCATGTCAAACTCATTTGTTCAGGGGCCACATTCAGCCCATTTTGATCTTAACTGGGCCGGACTAGTAAAATAATAGCATAATAACATATAAATGATGACAAATCTCAGTTTAACTGCAAAAAAAACCCCCCATTAAATTCTGAAAATATTTACACTGACAAACTATTCAAACAAAAAGGATGTGAATAACCCAAAAGAAATGAAATTTCTGAAGTAAAATACATGGAATTTTAACAATATTATGCCTCAACTTGTCATTTATACATGTGCATTACCAATCAGACTTTAGTAATAGGCAGAATACTGTTAAAATTGCACTTAATTTTCTTCGGACATTTAGACAGGTTGCTCATATTTATTCAGATTATTCACATTTTATTGTTAAAGGATAGTTTGTAAATATTTTTATAATTTAAGTTGATGTAATTTTTTTGCACTAAAACAAAGAGAAAAATTTGGAGTTATTATTTATAGGCATAATTAATTAATTTATTTATTTTTATATTAAACCAAGAAGAACATTTTAAGTCCTTATTTACAAGTTATTATGCTATTATTTTACTTGAGATTATATTGGTCTGTATGTGGCCCCTGAACTAAAATGAGTTTGACACCCTTGATTGTTAATATCAAAGGTGTGATTTTTTCAAATTCATCCTGTGGGCTAGATTGGAACCTTTGACGGGCCAGTTTTGGCCCACGGACCGCATGTTTGACACCCCTGACATGCACAATACACATGGATATAGAGTAGAGTACTGATCATATTTGCAAACACACTTGTTCAGATTGTGCTAATATCTCACATTGGCCTGTATAAAAGGAGCGGCTCTCCTAGATTGGATGGGAACCAGGGGATCAGGAAAACAGCAGACAGAGAGAGACAAAAAGAGTGAGAAAACCAGAAAAAGGACCTGAAGAAAGCGAAAAGAGAGCAAAAGAGGAAAAGAAAGATGTAGAGATACGGTTACACTTTCATCTCACTCTGCTTCCTCTTCAAAGTGGGGGTCGAAATTGGAACGCTTCTGCACACCAACGCATAAAGCTTGGGCCGTTTTAAGAGGCGGCACGCAGGAAGAAAATCCACGGCCGCTGCCCGGTCGGCTGCAGATCTGAGCGGGGTTAAGCTGTGGAGCAGGCGCACACACGGAAACCGCCGGCTTTAACACCGACTGATCTGCACCTCCAGCTCACCGAGCGGGGCTAATGCACTCCTGCTGGACATCTTGGTTCAGTCATACACGTTATTTCACATTATTGCACATCATTTCTTCTTATTATTGTCAAAGTATTTTACGGGATTGGACGGTGACAGGGGCAGATGCTCGGTAAACGCTTTTGCAGCACTGAGAACATGACGACAAAATGATCAAACACCTCTCAGATGTAATGTATTCATCTGATTACCTACTTATGCTTTATTCATTTATAAAGCAGCTTTCACACAAAAATGCATCATGTAGTGCATCGTATAGTATATGCTATAGTATGTATAGATCTTTTAGGTTTTCAGCTCCTGATGCCTGGAACAAGCTTCAGTCTGAGCTCCATCTACAAACACTGATTCCTTTGACTGATTTCAAAGACAGCGTTAAAACCCTGAAATCAAGGCTGTTGGTCTGTTAATATTTTGACTGACTGTATATGTTTTTTCTGCGTTTGCAAATGCTTTTATTGTTGTACAACTGTAATTATGTGACTGTATCGCTGCCGTCTTGGCCAGGTCTCCCTTGACAAAAACATCCCTCATCTCAATGGGACCAAACTGGGTAAATAAAGGCTAAATAAAAACAAAAAAATAGTATATTGTGCGGAGTATAATTGCGATTTTTATCAAGCTTTAGTCAAGACCAAAGGTGCTAATTTTACACTTTGTTAGAACAATCTTGAAAGCATGTCTTTAAATTAGGGAATCTATTTGTTTGTTGCTTAGAAATTATTAAAACAAAGCTTAAAACACTGCCATACTAGCATTTTGATTTATAGACCAATTTAATGCATCGTAAATAGGACACGAAACTTAAATGTTTACATGTTTGCATGTCACTCAATAAGGTTATTGCTCCCATAAATAAACACGCAACACAAACAGTAAGTAACTTTATACACACACATTGACCATTTCTAAATGGATCATTTCAGAGCAAAGCAGACTTTACGTACAACTGTTATAAATGACCAACTAAAGTTACCTAAATGGCTTCGGTTCCTATACTATGTCTGATGGTTGACTAAATCTGTCACCATATATCAAACTTTGAGGCTGGGACTTTTATATAAGCATGTGAACATATTAAACACTTGCTGATGAAGGCTCTCGCTGCTTAAATACCTGAGGAAATTGTTCTGTCTGTATATGAAAAGACCCAGATGTAGCTTTTTTTTTTTTTTTTTTACTGTACAGGACATTTACTTTGCATTAACCTTCGCTATTAGCAAATGTGGGCATTAAAATGAAAAATGGAAAAGGTGGATATTTTTAGCTCAATTAAAAATGAAGTCAAGTTTGTTAATAACTGCTCGGAAAAGGGTGACTTTATATTCTTTGAGGTACTGAAAGGCAGGCAGTTTGTTTTGGAAAAGCTCAGTAAAGGAAAAAAAAAGACTTTATCTGTGTAAAGAGTAGTTTGTAACACCAGAGGATATGTTCATAAATCTTAGTGTATTACAGCAGGGCAGATAAAAATTGGCACCTACTATATAATTTACCACCATAATTGCTGTGGTGTGCAATTACAGAAAAACATACTGTAATACCCTTAATGGTGTTTGCTTATGACTTTATAATGCTTTGCTGTTGTTCCCCATGGTAACACAAAACTAAAGATGATGTCAAGTGTATGGTAGCTAGAGACTTGCCACATCAGTGAAATCGTAACAATAATCAGATAACATCTCACAGATGACAACAGAGGAAAAAGTTCAACAATTGACTGGCATCCACTGGGCATAGCGACTGCTGCCTCGAATGTTTACACTATTGCAGAAAAGCTTAAAATGCTTCAAAGGCCCTGGGTATGTAATGGAAAAGAAAATGACATGTCAGACCTAAATCTGGGTGATACTAAACTAATCTTTGCTTGGCTTTTTTCTCCCTTTTTCCCCCTTTTGGTGTCAGCTAATAAAAGCCACAGAAAACACAGAAACAAACATGCTGTAATTCAGACAGAACTCAACAACATTTACTTTTAATCTGAAGTTGTTAGAAGAAGAAGAAGAAGAAGAAGAAGAAGAAGAAGACGACAGAGGAGAAGAAGGAGGAGGAGGAGGAGAAGGAGGAGAAGAAGAAGAAGAATGAAGGCACAGAAAGATATGGTGAATAATGCTTTTACAAGTAGATTAAAAAAATAACTTTAATGGTAGTCGAGTACCCTGCCAGGACCTGGGTTCAACTTTGCAGAGGTCTGCAGGGCCAAAGAGTCCCTGAACAAAATGCTTATTGTAATCCACACCTGCTCTAGGAGTATGGTATGGATTACTGGCACTTACTGGCTGAAGTCGTTTCCAAGACAAATATAGTAAACAGATGTAAGATCAAATAAAATGAGAACTAGAACATATTCAAAGAGCCTTGTGTACGACCTCGGCAGCACATTTGTCTACATTTGTTGTCTCATTGATGGGAAGAGTGAGGTGACATTCAGTCTGTATGTTCAAATGTCATCGTTTTTATATTCCATCCTGTGTAAAAGCGTCATTCCACCTCTATCTTTGTTGTTTTTTCAGGGTTGAAATGATGATAGATATTTATTTCTCATTCTATTTTCTTAGGATTTACCAAAAAAATACAGGAAATATGTGTACAGCCATAAAAGACACGCAAAAATATGAATGAAATGTGTTGTAAAGGGTAGAGTCACTATTTAGTGTGACCTCTGACCCCATGACAAGAAGCAGAACAAACAAATAGAAACATTTGACATGTGTTGAATGAAACCTGGTATAAAACATCAGAAAATTAATGCCATAAATCTCATATTGTCTGAACAAAAGGGTTAAAGACCTGTTAAGTGCAAAGGGAGGTCACACCACTTTGGTTTATACAAACTACTGAATGAAACCTGATGGTTTTATACATTTTTGCCAAATTTCTTAATTATTTCATTTGCTTTGTTGATTATTTTGTTCATTTTTCTGTTCATTCTTGCTTCATATAGATTTTTTTTTAAAATTCAGTTTCTGGTTCATTTTGCTTATTTTAGTCAGTTTGTTACTGGTTTTTCCTGCTGTCCATACTTCTCATATATCCAGATTGGGTCTTCATACAGAGACTGACAAATGCATATGTGTACTCATTTGAACTTTACTAAACCTATAAACACAATGTTGGATTAGGATCTAGTAAGGTAGTACTAAGTAAGACTAGTATTTTATAGGTACAAAATCAAGAGTCAAATGTTCATAAAAGCATAACAATGTACAGAAAGAATACATGTAAAAGCTGTTTCTATGTTTAGTCCACTTGCTGCTACCAGCACATTTTCATGTTCACTGAAATGACACATGAAAACAAAGCAAACCACCGGTCATCCAAAGAGGGGATATAAAAATTCCTGCCAAACATGGTCGGTTCTGCGGTCGTGTCCCCGTTCTAAGAGCGTAGACGAGGGCTCGGCGGGCCTCGCTCTCCTGCTCCGTGCTACCGCTAACAGCAGGTCTCTCTGGTTAACCTTGCAGACCTCACTCCCTCTCTGTGGTCTCATGTTTGAGCCGTGACTCACACACACACACACACATCGAGTATCCAGAGAAAGACGACAGGACTAACAAAAGGGCGAGAATGGCGAGCCTTGGCACCACTGAGCAGCGCTGACAGATCCAAAGAGAGAAATAGTCTGAGGTCAGAATGTCCCAAATGCATCACTAGTTTGACCGCTGCCAAAACCACTGACAGCATCTCTTCTCCCTGAGCGAGTCCAACGCTCTGTCCTTTTGTCCCCGTCACTGCCGAGGCCTGCTGTCGGTCTCCAGAGGCCACTTTCACCAAAACAGACCTTGAGTATGGCTTCGATCTAATTAGCACTAAGACAGATTGGAGTTCTGGGAAATTAGAGCTTTTTTTAACCCAGGATAGCGGACTGAGATCCCATCTTTAAAAAGAAGAAGAAAAAAAAAAAGCCTGGTAGAACGATTACAGGGTATTTTTGAGGGAAAAGTCAGGTAAAAAGTAACAATATACACACACAAAATTGTAAATAGATTTGGAAAAATGTGTGGGATGGGGACAGTTTTCTTGGACAAATGTGTATGACTGACAGCCTCCACATTACTGTATTTTTACATGGAAAAAAATGACTAGTTCCAATTTAGCCAGAGTGTAGGGTGTCTAAAATAAGTCACTCTTTATCTTTGGAAACTTACATTACATTGATTGGAGAGAGAAATTAAGATGGGTCTAACACTCTAGACCAGGCTAAGTCATCTTTGACAGGGGCTCCAGGCCTCTCATCATGACCATGCATTGATTTGGGGTGGAAAGTCTGTGTAGAGATGGTGTGACTTAAGCAAAAGAGGGGGAAAGAATAACCTAGAGGGAAGGCAGGAAGGCTAAAAAAAAAAAAACAAAACTAAAAAAAGCAAAACAAAACAAAAAAGTTCATGCTGGTCAAAGCGAAAAGTAAGAGCGTGTGTTTTATGTCACAGTTTCAGGTGTAAAAGTTCAGTTGAGGTTGTGCAGGGTCGTGTTTGCTATTCCCCACAATTGTGTTTAACAGCTCTGTAACAGGCCAATAAACACAGCCCTAGAAGCAGTTCGGCTGTGTGACAGTGTCCCCCGCCTGGAAGCCGACGGCCACGCCAGCTTCATGTATGTTTGTGTGAGTGTATATGAGACAGAAAAAGCAGGCACAAAGTGCTGTGACAGGAAAGGAAACTGTCAGGTATGCCAGGCTGACCTAAAACCCAGTTTGTTCCATCACATGGGCCACATTAGCAGCATGTTACTGTACTCACCAGCCACTCACATGGCTCAGCAAACTAAATTTTACCAATAATAGGATAGTGGAAATGTATTTTCTGTTGGGGTAGACCCATGGAAAGGACACTTTTCCAAGTGCAGCAAAAGGAAAACTCTGAAAGAAATTTAAAAATAGAACGGGCACAACTAATATCTGAAAGCCAGAGGTATAATTGCAGTGTGGAATATCTGTTACATAACGTTACCCTCTGTGGGGTTAATGGTAATGTGGAATAAAAGTGCAGCAAAAAAAGACAGATAGATGGTCTGTGGAAATGACAACAAACAGTCAGAGCTCAGACCAGGCATGTGTGTGATCTGTGCCTTTACATTGTTGAGGGTTCTGGTTAGAAGAATGGTATGTGAAGCTGAAATGTATTAGAATAAAGCATTACAGGTTTGTTTAAAGGTTTGGATTTAAAGCACCTTCTGTAGGTTAGGAGTTTAAGAAGAGCAGGTGTGTCCAATAACTGTGTGTTGTAGAAGAGTCAAGAGACATACTTCATCCCTTTTGTTCGATGACATCATGTCCTGCCAAAGTGAAACTAAATCTTTTAATATAGCAAATGGAGTGTCAGCGACCTGGGACTAAGCTTCAGTTACCCATAGCCTTTAATGACAGATTCATTTAGGAAAAACACAGAGACACTGAGCGTATGTGTCTGAGTGTGTATTCAGAAGCAGGCAGCACACTCTATTAATATACTTCAAAAACAGTCAAAACGCTTTTCAATTTCAACCAGGAAATCTCAGGAAGAGAGACTGAAGCCAATCAGGTCCTTATGAGGCTGCACGTGCCGGCTTACGCTGCGAAAACACGCTCAGATGTCACACTTACGCATACAGTACGCATACACACAGCCCTAGATCACATTCCCTGTTGAAAACGGTGTCATCAGTCAAAAGTCAGGAGCAAAACAAACAAATTTAATAAAAAAAAAATCCCTGGGCTTGAGCCAAAACACCTGAATTAACATCCCCCGTCTTCTTTCTCTTTAAACAAGCGCTGTGCTGTGAGGGCCCCCACATCTTTTTAATATCCTTACAGACTTGGTGCTGTGCTTACCACTTCCTTTGAAGGATGGCACCTGCAATAGCAATGAACTCAGTTACACCACGACGCTTGCTATGTGAGAAAGACTGCATTCAAGCTGGAGCTACGGACTGTAGAGTTAGCCCAGTTAGCATCCTTCCTCCTCTCGTAGTTCCTCGTAACCCTTTAACCCCTAACGTGTCTGCGGTGAGCGTTCTGAATGTATGATTTATTTCAAGTATTCCTAAAAATTTAACTGTTTGCTCAATAAGAAAAATTTCAAAACATGCTAATAGATTAGACTGAGTATGCTCAGTGCACACCCTGATGCCTGTGTAATGGGGGTCAAAACACAGAGGAGTGAGACAGACTCACTATAAAAAGACATTTTGGCCTTTTTTTTTTTTTTACAATGTTTTTATTGTCGTTTTTGGTTTTTACTGTTGTTTTTTCTTTTATTTGTTTATTTAACAAAAGCTACTGGGCCCAAATTCAAATCCTTGTTGTTGTTCAGCGTGTTCCAGTTCACAGTTCATTTTCAACATCCTAAACCTCTTATTGATGTACATTCAGAGTGCCTTATTTAGTAAAAACCTGTAAAACTTCAATTCCTCTCTTTGTCTTTCTCTGTTATTCCACCCAGTGTTGACCCTAAAACACACAATAAAGCAAAACCACTGCAGAAACGGAACACAAGCACATCCTCACAGCAGCTTTTGTGACACTGAAACAGCCGCGAATTCCAAGCAGCCCGTTTCATTGAAATGACGTCTCAGGGGTTAATGTTAACGTCAGCGCAATGAGCTCCTCCAGGTTGAACCGCCTTCAGTCTGATAAGCCGGCAACACAATTAGACACAGAGCATAGATCATATGTGTGCTTGCCTACAGAAACCCCGCCAATGCACTTTACCCATTGCTGCCTTTCATCACCACATCCATAAAGAAAATTCAGTTATCTGGCTGGCTTACGCAGAGATGAGAGTGACAGAACAAAGGGAGCAGAAAGTAGCTGGAAATCACGGAGGGATCTGCACCGGCGAGTGTAAAGAGCAAGAGCATATCGGGTCTATAAAGTCTCGATTCAGTGAAACGGGAGAGAGAGTGTCCCGGTTTTTGAGTGACAGCCTGGTTATTTAGTAGGTGACCATTGCTTATCCGGGGACTTAGGCCTTGATCCCTTCCTCTTAGGCCTCCAAATGAACAAGGATCTTCTTACACTTTGATCTACAGTCACTCAGGCACTAATTCAATCTGGATTCTGGATCAGGAAGCCAGTATACGCTGTCAGAAGTAAATAAATACTACTAGAAAAGAGACAGCAGAACAAAAAAGCCTGAAACATATCCATTTGGAGGATACTTTGATTAAATGGTAAGATGCCTAAAGACATTTTTTCTTTTGTTTAATTCTTCTTTCTCATCCGCGCTTGGCGTCACATCACAGGGTTCTAAATAAGGGATTGTTCCATTTTTGTGGCGTGTTCTGCTCAGTTTTATTTCTGATCACTTCCCTGCTTCATCAGATAGCGTTCAGAATCCAGCCACATGTGTGGACCCTGTTTCAAATCTTTCAGTCTTAATACCCCCAAAAAGAGTCCCTTACTTCCTCCTCTTCTGAGCAGCAGTGGGAGTGTATGATCTGTCTTGTGTAGCATTTCTCCCTTGAGTCTTTATGAAGATGGTTTATCTGGTTCCAGCAGAGCAGGTTCTAATAGAGAGGAAGCTGAGGGCCAAACACACTTAGGCTTTAAAAGGCTGGGGCCATGTGGAAATGGCCTATATAACCACAGGAGGCTCTTAGGATCCGCCGGAGCTCGCCAGTAAATGACACACTAGTGAGTTAGATGGAGGACAGCCTGTCGACTCTGAAGAGCAACTTCAACTTAAGAGTACATTATTCACAGATAGTCATTCTTAGAAGTGCAGTTAAATGGTTCAGACATGAAATGACAGAGTGCAGAGCAGGTTGAAAGACCTGCAGAGTCACATGGACAGATACTGAATTACACCATCAATTATTCACACACTTTCAACGCTTAAAATGTTAATGAACTTTGATCATTTACTATAACTTCCAGTGTGCAATGTTTGTTTGTTGTTGGTCATTTAGTTTTCTCACTGCTTATTATTATTATTATTATTATTATTATTATTATCATTATTATTATTACCACCACTTTATTATAATTATCATTAGTAGTACTGCTATATATACACACATATACATACAGTACATATTAGCATATAATATTATTACTTTATTATCATTATTTACTATTATTTCTACATTATTATTTATTTCCATTTGTACTTTCTCATGTACAATTGACTGTTTTTCACTACTATTTTTTTATACTGATTGTTATTACTATTTTCTTTCCTTCTTGTCTTTTAATATTTCTAATATCTGTACATATAAGACAAACAAAGACATACACTAGTAGGTTAATTGGTTAATCTAAAATTGCCCATTGGTGTGAATGTGAGAATGATTGGTTGTTCGTCTCTATATGTCTAGGTCATTATTGAAAATGAGAATCAGTTCTCAGCTAACTTATCTGGTTAAA
The DNA here is from genome assembly GCA_037367365.1 of Apogon talboti. Taxonomy (NCBI): domain Eukaryota; kingdom Metazoa; phylum Chordata; class Actinopteri; order Kurtiformes; family Apogonidae; genus Apogon; species Apogon talboti. The sequence continues at coordinate 28,156,409 of JAPQRQ010000009.1, forward strand.
TAAAGGTTAAATAAATTTTAAAAAAAGAATTTGGTGTTGTGCTGCTACTGGCACCTTAATTTCCTGAGGGCTCTACTCAAGAGATTAATTCAATTCTATCTAATCTTATCTAATCTAATCTAAATACTCTTATATAAATAAATCACGTTGCTGTAATGATGTGTAAATGATCCTTAATTGTAAGTCAGAAGGAGAGAACACAGGTAAAGGATGAAGCAGATGCATCAAAGAGCAGATCTGTAAAAATATGTGGAGGATGTCATTTTTTCCCCCCATATTCTTTAACGTTGGAGAACAGTTTACCCCAAGGAACAGCCTGGTAACAGTCAGTATATCTGACCACTGGCACGCATCGACAAAAAGGAGAAAAACATGAGTCAGAATTTGTGGTTTGTTTGTGGTTTAATAATGTTGTGGTACCGAAGGGAGCGTGGATTGTTGACCTTGGCGGACGTCTGTGCTCTCCAAGTGCCCTCCGGTTTTTATTATTTTGATGCATTTATTTTTGACCCACCGGTTCTAATTGAGTATAAAAGCAGAAAAAGCTGGGTTGATATTCTGACTGCATTAGCTGATGGAGATGTAGTGCCCCATGCCCAGTTTTCTTAAAAAGTACATTTTCAGCTGCACAGACCCCTGACCCCTGAGTGAAGCTATATTATGACATTTGCCTTGTAGCTCAGACCCTGTTAGAAAAGAAACACCTGAATTCAACACGTCCCAATACTTTTGTCCATATAGTGTATCTTGGACTGAATACTGTTTGATATTTATCCTGCGGTGCTGTGGTTGAAATCACTGATGGTTCATTGTTTTCGTATCACTGCAGGGAAGAGAAACGTGGAGGCTCTGACTCTGCACAGACCTCAGTCCTGTTCAGTCCAAATCCTATTGGTCAAGATCAGCTCTTTGTGGAGCAACCCCACAACACGAGACGTCCACGTACGAACACGCGCTCAGACACAAACCCCTACGTTAGCGCATGGGTGTACTCACACGTTTTCTGATTGTTTTCTCTACGACATAGTGTTTTTTTCACGCACACAATAAGCGAGCTACGACACACAGGAAATCACCCAGAGATAGAGAGGAGGAAATTAGAAACACCCTCCCAGCATCCTTAGTGAAAACATTTGCAACTCTGGAGCAGAAAAATCTCAGTGGAGGGATCGGCAGCGGACGGAAAACACAACCCTTTGTTTTTAAAAACCTGATACCGCTCCAAATGTAATCTTCCTGTGCCTGAACCAGACGGGACACTGTGTTTCCTAAGTGGCCGGTCAGATGAACAGAAGGTCCACAGAACAGGCCCGCCCCCCACGCCACCGCCACCTTTACCAAATCTCCCTGGATATCCCACCCACTGTTCACTTTCTGCTCCCATTTTCTGCGTATCCTCTTGCATTTTCAGCTTTGTCCAGAAACACATTTGGAATAGTGCTTGTTATAGTAAATAGTGTCTCCTTCTAAATTAGGATGATTAATGTGTGTATCTGAGGATGACACTGTGCAGATGTGTGTTGTTGTACACAGACGTGTGCCCATTAAGTGGCGTTCCTGCCTGATGTCTATGAAAAAGGCATCTAAGCGTGATGCCTCCTGACAACAGATAGGGTAGATCTCACCCACATGCCACCACAAGCAATAAGCTCGTGGCCTGGCACAGCAGCTCGACCAGGCAACAAGCCATCCCTGTGGCCCTGCATTCCTCTCTCCTAACACTGCTTACAGAAGCTGACAAGCGCTGGAGGTCTCCCTTGCCGAGGTGGAAATCTGCAAAAATAAACGCTTTAGGTGACATGAAGGCTTTGTTTGTTTCTGCTGGCCTGGCTGTTTGTGTTAGTGCGGTGGGTTAATTGCGACTTTGATCGCTGCGTTTATTGATCCAGCAGTGGCCTTAGGAGTGCGGCTGGCCTGGCCTGCCTCGCCAGCCCCCGCCCCCAATCTCAAACAATCACCTTCTCCAGCACCGCTAAATGGTGAGCCGTTACAGATGGGCTTTAAAGGGCAACCAGGGTTTTAGGATGCGCCGGGTGTGGGTGGTCACAATCAGGAATGCCAAGATGGACTGACCAGGGGTATGGCCTGTGACACTTAAGGGCTTAGCAAAGTACTGTAACTTCAGGTCTGACCTTTCTCAGAGGCAGGTTACGCTCAATATAGCTGATAATAATGTATAAAAGCCAGTGTTGGGTAATCCCAGCTTCATAGAGTAAAAGTCCTGCCATGTATTGGTTCCAACCATTCACTGAACCAGCC
>JAPQRQ010000009.1:28164491-28187299 GCA_037367365.1 Apogon talboti
TGTGTTAAATGGACAGGTAGAACCAATACATGGCAGGACTTTTACTCTATGAAGCTGGGATTACCCAACACTGATAAAAGCACTGCCTACGAACTAAATAATTCTTTAAGTCTTTCTCTGCGGTGTTGTTCCAAACTTTCACCAGCAGGGGGGTGTTGCATACTAGTACACACTTAGGACTAAAATCACCCACACATCAACACTACGTATCCACAGACTGTATCACTCACTGAATAAAATATAAAGCTCATTATTTACACACATCTGTATTATGGAATAATCAAGTTTTCTTCTTCAACGTAAAACTCACTGACACTTATTTTGACAGTCGCACAAAATAACACTGTGTCTTATAATCTTCACGTGCTCCATCAGCCGATAGTTTACATTATAGCTATGTAGCTCAGCTCTGTTTTTAGACAGAAAACAGCCACAATAAAACCACTAATCACTTCTGTTTTTTCTGTGCGGTTTGTGTTGTCAGTAGCTGCACTAAAGATTTGTTTGGAACTGAACAAACAAGGTCAGAACTGTTGCACTTTAGTCTGAAACATGGATCAACAAACAGCAACTTACCAACAATTAAGAACATCCCATAATAACTTTATATCTTCATAAGCCTCAGAATCAAACTCAGTCGTGTAGAAGAAACACTGACATTTCAGCATCAAATTCCATTCTTTTCATTTAGTGTCTAGGGGTGCAAACAACAACAGTGCTTCTACCTTTTAGCACCAACTCACCTTTACCCACTCTAAAAGTTGCTTCTTAGTGGTTCTCACCCCATCTGGTCACTTTCTAATGCTTTGGTCAAATGTGCTATGGGTTAGTTTTTCTCACTATGGGAAACCAGCAAAGTGACTCATTACTCCTTCTAGTCGTCACATAAATCTGACAGCCAGTCGCTGGACATAAATTCAGTCATATCTCTATAATCCAAAACATTGACATCTTTAATATTTGAAATAGTAGAAAAACTACTTACAGCCCCTTAAAAGATCCCTAGTGCATAGAGTTTTAGGAAGGGTTGAGATTTCCGAGACCCTTTCAACTCTTTGGCTTTATACAGTGATATAACACATCATCTCAAAACAGCACAAAAGCCTTGAACTTGTTAACCTTATAGGGTTTGACAGTAAGACTGTTTATCAGTTTGCATTTTGTTTTTTATATTTGCACATTACTTCATTCCAAGACCGTTATAAAAAAGTCAGCATTGCATCTGAAAAGAATAAGACCGTGAGAATACAGCTGAGGAACAAATGAATTTAATGGAATACACAACTGTAATTATAGTCAAATCTACTTGTGCCTTAATGATGTGATATCGGTTGAATGTCATCTTTCACATTCACACAGTGGGCAGTTGGTTGCCAGGTTTCCATTTTGGTTTTGGCTGCAAGCGCTCTATTACATTTTAAAATTCCTTCTAATTTTTTCAGGACTGTAGTTTGTTCTTCTTGTGAGGACTTTAATGCGAACATGCTCATAAGTATAGTCGGAAAACCTGGGTTGACTTAACACGTCGATAATCTCCATCATGACACCACATTGTGAAATAGGCTTTGTAAAGCAGGGTAACAAATCGATATCCTGGGGGAAATTCGAATGGTGTGGCTTGGATTAGTAGAAAAATACGCGAATATGAATTGGGATGGACGGGATTGGAGCTGAGCATTAAGCAACACATGATTCATGGTATAGCTGAGAGTTCACACGGCAGAAGCCTACACGTTCTTTAAGCAGATTGAATTGTCATTTGGTCAGTTGGCTTGGCTTGGTTTATCTACAGTGGTGGTGTGGTTGGACTATTTTTCTCTGAGCGAGCTGAAGTGAGCGGAGGTGGCTGTGATTATGTTATGCAGTATGAAACACTAGGCCAAGATGGATCAGATTATGATGGAGCGCAGATGAAAAGAGCTTTTATTGGCCAACACTGGCACGTTTTCACCACTATTGATTTATGTGGTGTGACCGTATCAAGTAGGCCGAACTGGGCTGTTCTAAACCTCAGCTGATCTGATTTGACCTGTGTTTGGCACCACATCCTCCTCTGTCTCAAGACAAAGGGTGGATGCACACTCCAACTATTTATCCAGATTCACCTCCAAGCATGCTTTCCAAAACACATTCAGTGGATCAGGATGAAAACCACACATAATTTTTCCCTGACAATTTTTTAACACATCCCAATCTGGAAACCGTAGCTGCTGTGACAATTTTGTGCTTCAGAGCGAAGCAGTGAATCAGTGTTTTTATCCTAATGAAAATCAGTTTCAGGTCTCTAGGCCTCTGTGGTTCATGAGGTTACTGACACAAGGGAACACTGGTAAGCACTTTTCCAGTGCAGTCCAGTGAGGGGGTCAAATATGTGTGTGTCTCTAATGGCTGTGAGGTCACCGTTGTATTGACACAGCAGCAGATGATGGAACACGACTCTGGCCACACATGCACAGGACGAACACGTGCATGTGTGTTTTCACCACATTACAATGGCTTCTATTCCTTTCCTAAAGACCTATTCTAAACACAGCCCTAACCACAACATGCTTAACCTTAGCCCTAACCTTAGACGAACTCTAATCTACCCCTTACCCTAAAACAACTCTTCATCCTCAAATTTAATGATTCACGTTATGGGAACCCACATTTTGTACTCACATGGGAGCCCACAAGTGATTATCTAAGCAGATTTAACTCCTCGTAATGTAAGAAATACACGGCCACACACACACAAGCGCACACATATTCTCTCCATCTAATGACACATCTACTGTGACACTGAGGGCTGGTGAATGAGGTTAACTGATACCAGAGAGGACCAACGCATCAACAGAACAGGAAGGACTCAGTTTCTCCAACTCCTTCACATTCCCTCAGCCTATGTATTTCTTGTTTCTGTCCTTCTTTCTTTCATTCTTTTGTGTTTATGAGGATATTTTGTAGGACATGGGTGACATTACACATATGATACTACTCTTCCCTCTCTGTCCATCAGTTGAGACTTCAGTGGCATCATGGTCATGTCCAGACCTTTCATTAACCTACATCCTGAGTGATCAGATCACGTCACCATCTGTTCACACCTGACATTAAAATGTGTCTCCAGTCATCATTTGTGAATCACTTCCAAACTCCATTTACTGTATGTTAACAAACTGGCTTAAAAACAAGCAGTGACACTTAAGGTGCAGTGAAGTCTTGGCTGTTGTTATCAAATGAGTTGATGCTGTAAATCAATCAGTACTAATTAAATATTGATATGAGACCTTTCTGTTGATTTTATTGCCTCCCTCTGCATTACATAAACTTTAATATGATTGAATCCTCAAGCACACATCATCATGAAAACTAGATATTTTTATTTATTTATTTATTTATTTCCCCCTGTATTCTCAAGCACTATTACACCTGAAGCTGTCATCGGACGTCCTTCAATCGTTCCCAGGATTTGCATTCAGACTCCTGACAGAATGTGGACATGTGCATCCCAGACCACCTCTGAATGTGTCCTGAGTGACTGGATCTCCATGTGTCCTGACCGTGTTCACACCTTTCATTAGAGCTGCTGACTTGTGACTGAACCACTCAGGATGTACATTAACACTAATAATTACTACGCATGTAGTTTATATTAAGCTTATTATTTGATCAAAATAGTAGCATCATTTTGAAAAAAAAAGGAGTCTAAGCATCTGGGAGGGAATGCAACACGTGTGCAGCAAGGTGGTAACAGCTTCATTGCTGTTAAATTACATCAGCTTTTGTGAACTGATCGAGTTTCATCACCTTGAGCTTTGAAATAAACAAAATTAAATGAATGCATTTTCTGCTTTTCCGTCCAATAATTTAACCTGGACATTTGTTCTGATTTAGACCAGATCCCGCACCTCAGGCTTTGTAACGTTCGTGTCATGTATGCACAGATTGAATTGTTGATAACATGTTACCAAAACCCTTAAAGAAAAATTAAGTTTTAGGCACAAAGTTTAAGACGTAATTGCAAATCATTTGGGAAGTGCGGGAATGTGACAGACAGGGAGGATGAGGTGCTGAATGGAGGGATGATAGGACGGAGGGAGAGGGGGTAGAGGATGAAGTAATGTGCCTGCAGAAGGCGCTCCAGCCGGGGGTCAGATCCTGTTCATGGAAACCATCTGGACAGTTCTATCGGAGCCACACCAAGCATTCAGCACAGATCCTCCTCTATCTCTCTCCTTTTCCTCATGCCTTCAGATTCACCTTCTGCCCAGTTTTTCCTCCGTCGCCCTCTCTTCCCGACCTCCCTCTCCTTTCCATCACTTTACCTTTTCTACCCCACTGCTTTTTCTCCTTTTTCTCTCACTAAAAAAATATCCTACTCATTAATGCATGGCAGCTGCAGGGAGCAGTGTTACTTCATTTTTCCATGGCAACGGTCTCTCTGTTTCAGCAGATCCCATTTCAGTTTTGGTAGCAACGTGCTCCTTTGCCAGTGCTGAACACATTCATGTGTTAAATAGAAGGAATTATTGCAAAATTCCTGAAATAGAATCACCATCCTGATCACTTGCAATTATTATCAGGGCCTGGAGAGAACATGGGTGTCCTCAAAGGGAATGGGGGAGAGAAGGGGAGATGACAGGATTAAAAGACGTAAGAGTGAGTAGTGGGGGTAAGGGGCAGACAGGAGGAAACGCAGGGGGTTAAGAGGGACACGAGAGGTATGACGAACAGGGGAGATGGGAAATGTACTGGATGAGAGGAACAACACACAACTTGGACTGAGAGGAGGTGGTTAAGCTGAGGGTCAGAGCTCTGAGGTTAGGGGCAAATGGCCATTTTCAGATGTGCCAGGCCACTCTGGCCGGGGTGACAATTACAGCATCGCCCTTCAGCCCTGATGGGAAGTGACTGCTAAAATTGCACCATCAACACATATTATAACTTTGTATGACCCACAATGAAACCAACAAGAACAAACATACACACTCCTTCCCTTGTGTGTGCAGCACAGATGATTTGTGTTGTTTTATGGATGACACATCACCTCATCATGCCGGTTGGCGTGACAGACTAACATGCAGTGCACTTCGTTTCACTCTATAAAGACTCACTTTTTTCCTCACAATGAGCCTCTAAACTAATGAACTACTGTTTAGGAATGTAGGTCCTTATATAGCTCCAAGCAGCGATTCCCATAGCTGTATGTGTAAAATGAACCTTTTTTGAGCCAGGCAACTTGTCTGTTTTCAGCATTAGCTGCCCATCTGTCTTTAACATTGACAGTTTCGTAAGATTAAAGAAAGCTCTTTGATGGCTTCAAATGGATTACAAATAAGGCTTTGGCCATTTTCATTGAGGGGTGAATAACGTCTGTATTTCTTTGTGAAGTAACAGGAGAAGAGGGACTTACAAACAGAGAGCGATACAAAAGCACTGCAGAGAAACCATGGCTCAGGATCGTCTCTGGGGACTGGTTGATGCACTTAGCCACAGATAGAGCGTGACACTCATGGATTCAGATAATAATCTGTGCCCCAACTACGCATGACGACACATCAGCAGGAATCAATGCTAACTATTCCTTTCATTAAAAAGACACAGTGTAAAGGAAGATTTCTGCAGAGAAAGCTACAAACAGAAATAGTGCATGTTCTGCTTTCTCCAGCTGCTTTTCTGGTTTTAGCCCTTGAGTGGGCGATTTGAGTCGAAGACATTACATAAGATATATTCAGGTATAGCGTCACAGTTGAATGGTATTCGCAGAGCAGCGGGAAAGAACTGCTTAGCCAGATTTCTTGAAGTTAGTCTGTTTCTTGAGGTAAGATAATGGTGATGCAGCAAAGTGCATTAGACCACGAACAGTTTAAACATCTGACCCACATCTGATGTGAAAAGGAAACGATAGAAAAGAAAAAAAACTCCAATTCATGAACTGCTGGGAATTCAGACAATAGCAGCAAATGTAAATGTTCTGTAGAGTTTCCATTCTGTGTTATAACTATTTTCTTACTTATTCCTATGAAAATGATTCTACAGACTAGCATCTGTGCAAAATGTCTACCCCCATGTCTCCTGCTGCGAATTTGTAGGAAAGAATCCTGTCACTGGGAGAAAACCTCATGATTGCACTTGTGACCAGAACTACAAGAGTTTTAAACAGAATTTACAAAATCACCACTGTTCACGTGTCACTGCTCCTTTTAGACAACCATCTCAGCCTTAAGTGGTCTCAGCAGCCGTAGAATAATAAATACTTTTGTAACTTTCTCTCCCACAATCTTATGCTGCCACCTTCTCGCAATTTCGCCTGCTCCTCTTTCTTTTGTAAAGGACGGAAAGAAACCCCCACATGCCAAATTGGGTACATGTGCAGCAGAAGTGTGAGCGATTAGGTATTCTGTTTACACCACACTAAAATAAATGGAGTGGTTTAAATTTGGGGATATCCAAGGCCTGGGGTACCAGCTGTCGGTTTGCTCGGTTTGGTCCGCTTCCACTCCCATGTCAACAGGACAGACTGTTTCCTAATTACTCCTGCACTACATGGTGTGGTCCTAGTCGCACAGCCGAAGGGGACAGAGGAAAGTGGAGGCAATGACGGGCTCAGCAAACTATTAGAGGGTTGAGTTAACTTTTGTTGAAGTACTGTAAACAGCTCAATGAGCTGACATGGGACCTGGGCTCCGGAGCATTATTTCAATTCACATGCGTCATGCTCTCTTTCATGTTTGACTGACATCAGTTTGTGTGGTCCTAGCAATAAGAATTAAGATGAATGAAGAATGGTTGTTGGACTTCTGCATCACTGATTATGTTTTTTAGGTGATTTAAGCTGTTTACCTGCACTTTAAATACCCTGCAACAGTATCCCTGTTGACACAAATAAACAGGCCATGAGGAAACCGAGGAGCGCTTACGTCCAGCCCACTAAAACAACAGGCCACAACAATAACAACTACCTGTGGTTATTATTTAAGGCAGGAGAAACAAATAGTCAATGAATTAGTTCTGGTTGGGTCTCCAATAAAAAGAATATGAGCTTAAAATGTTTTAATATGTTTATAGCCAAACCAAAAAAAAAAAAAAAACAGCAAAAAAAGGAAAAGGGAAAAAAGAAAAGAAATTAATACTGTCGGCATGTGAATGTGGCGTCCATATGTCCCAATCAGAAGTATATTACATGAGCGCTGTGTGTGTGGAAGCACACAGGCACCTATGCTTGCACCCTGAAGTTATGTTCCTGCTTCAAGGAGCTCTGTCAGAGAGTTGTCAGCACTTCCTGATGTACTTCAGATGGGGCTGGTTGTGATGTGGGCACAGCAAACCGATCCAATCAAGATACAGCAAACGGCTACACAATGGAAGCACTTAAAATACCCGGTTAGACACTTAAACACACGGACAGGGAAATACAGTCAGCCAAGCAGCCGACCAGAAAGTGAGCCTGCCACAAAGGGACATGAGACACTACGAATGCATCTTTATGTAAAACAAGCTAATAAGCTAACAGCTAACAGAGGTCCCTGGAAGCCATATGGCCACAACCACAGAGAGAGCTGAGCTGTACTTGGCTGAGCTGAGTAAAAATGTACTTTACGGTGACAGAGATCGAAGGAGGACAGGGTGAAGGAGTTACTTTCTAATGTAGATCTGGGACTTGTGCATGGAAATGTAGTGTATTTACTGGCTGTAGTTCTGATATTTTGACACCAAGGATACACGTGGTAAAGGCAGATCCACTGTGTACTGGGAGGCCACTTCTGATAGAACCACAAGTGTGTAGCATGAGAACTTTTCAGTAAAGTGGAAGTGAAGGAAATACCGGAGAAGATGGGGAAGCGTTATCTCAAAAAGACCACCACCTGTTAGAAAAAATAATAAACAAGTACAAACTACAAAATGAGGGTATGGTACCTGTAGTGTAAGGCGTTTAACGGCATCCCAGACATGAGCGATGAGCTCCTTCATTCTCTCCTCCGACGTGGACCATGACTCTACAGCCGTGGTGTCAGGCATCACCTTCATCGGGATGGAAAGGGGACGAGATTCTGTCAAGGAGAAAACGTGAACAAGGTTAAATTGTAGTCTCCCTCTTACTTTTTACACTACTTATTTCAACAAGCCCTAAAGTTCGGTATTATTACAATAAAAAATGGAAATCAGTTTAACCTCCTTTAGAAAAATAGCTAAAGCACATGGTTTGATGTTGATGCACAGAGAAAATTAATGTATTCTGTCCAATATTTGAAGTTCCTTCATCTGATGCTTTATTGAACATATCAACAGACAAATGAGATTTACTTCTTTTACTTCTTTCATGTTACACTGCACTGAATTGCATTTAATCGTATTTTTCTTTGACCCACCAATATTTCCTAGCCTTCGTCCTGGGCCTTCCTCTCCCATTTGTCGACATTGTACTGATTGACATGCATAAGTTCACTTACTCTATGAGCTGTTGTTTCTTTGTAGTGTGTTCTACTCTGTCATATATATATATATATATATATATATAAATCTTGCATTTTGTGCAGATTTTGGTTGTATCAGTTTCCTGGAGTGCGAAGAGGAAGTCTTATTAGAATTATTAGATTTGTTCAAACTCTTGGTCCCGAGCTAAAGGAACCTCTTTACTGCTGAAGTACAGTTGCACCCTGTAAAATCTAAAATATAAAATAAAATCGATATACGGTACATGAGAAATATATTGTCCTGTATTCATCGTTTTATTTAACTCTCTTCATAAGTCACTGTTATTTTCATTCGCTGTACAGTATCATGTTATATGTAGTTTAACTGACACCTCATTGAGGTGATGTAATGTTGGCACTCAGGTTTCTTGTCTCCTACAGAGAAAGAGGGAACTATGAGAACTGAGAGAATGCACACATACACACACACACTGTCCTAGACATGACATGTCCTAGTGTGCCTGCTGTGGTCCAGACGAAAGCCGATTGTCTGTGCTGACACTCATGGCAACAGCCAAGCACACAAATCACACAGCAACAAAACCCACTATTAGCCTCTGCTTTTGCCATTTGAACCCAAAGGTCAGGAACGCCTTTGGTGTGTGAGCGTTAGTTAAAGCGGGAGGAAAAGAGTAGATGCTTCATGTAAGAGAAAGGTGCAGAAGCGGAACAGGAGGAAGGAAACAGAGGCTTATAGACAACGTATAATGCAGCAGGTTAGCCTGAGGTCTGTGGATGTTAAAGCCATCAGAGCGTCCGAGGTGAGGGAAGGGGGTCTCTCTGAAGACACATTAAGACATATTCCATGATTTAAAGGTCTGCCTTGCTCAGCAGCTCTATCCCACAATTGTCCTGAAATGGCGGTGATGTCACAATACCACCATGCCTCCTTCGACGCCACGCTCCCAAATATCACAAAAACATCGAACCCGGTTGGCATGGTAACAAGAGTGTGTTGCTGCAGCAATGGATGTAGGGGATGGTTAGTAACCCTGGACTGTGGTCGCTGTGGCAACCGGCCCAAAGTGTGTGGGTGGAAGTTTGTGTGTATGCGTGACTGGGTGACTAAGGTCACAGGTGCACATGTGTAAAATATGTATTTGTGTGTATGTGGAAGAACAGCACACATCATCACGTCTGGAATTACAGCATGTTCTCACACTCAGCATCCAGGTGCACCTCTGGTACTCAGGGAGTAGGAAAAGCTTTGCATTTGTCATGATGCTTATAATCAACATTGCTTCATTACATACTACTGTATACACATGACTTTTTACTGCATGGTACATTTAACAATTTTTACCTTCTCTTTCTCCTTATTTGTCAGCTGCATTGTTTCTGTGAGCCGTGCACAGAACTAATTCCAACAGTCTTATATTTAACTAAATTTCCACATAGTCACAGATGGCAAAAATTGACTTTGACAGGATAGATTATGTTTCACGGACTGTCTTTCATTGAGTAATGTGCAGAGAGTGCTGCACAAACCGCTGTGATATCATTGGGTTGTCAATAGTGTTTTGTTGTACAGGGCTGTGTGTGTTTAGAGGATTCCTGTCACACTGCATTGAAGAGCTGTTTCCTGTTCAGCTCTGTAGGGGATCATATAGACATGACAGAGCTCTGTGGCTGCTGCGCTCTGTCATGTGGCCCGGCTGTCTAGACCAGGGAGACGTTACCCTAGGGACTGGGCATGCTCGGTGTGTACAAGTGTGCATTTGTGTTTAGGGTGTTTGTAAAGTAGGTGACAATGTAATGTGTTTGGTTTTGGGCAAAGCGTGAGTCAGTGATTTATATACAAGAAGACGACTGAACTGCTTAGATACTATACGGTAGGAAAAAAAAAATGCTGTTCAGTACCAAATTTGTCTGCAACGTTAAAAGGATATGGATAATACGGAACATGCATGCTAGTGTTCTCACAAGAAGATTGTCTCCATCGTCTGTTAACATTATCTAACTCCATAACTAAGCCAACGATTGTCTCTGTTGACTCCATCTATAACAACCACCACAATACACAGAATCCTATGCAGAGGGTTCAGTTTTTCCATGAAAAATCCTTACACTTGATCCCATTTTCTTCATTGTATTTCCCCCTGCTCCTCTACAGCTGCAACAGTGTTCAACATTAGCTACTGTTAGCTTAGAAAACATCAAAACAGCGGAATACACACTGCAACACAAATGTCACAAAAACACATAAATTGTGCTGAATCTTCGAAAGACAATTTCAAGTCAAGCTTATTTTTCATGATGTAAAACCAGCTTTGATCTGACTATTTTATTGTAATTTTCTTGTTAAAATCACTTCTATAAGAAGAAAAAAAACATCTTTCAAGCACAGTACAGAAATCAATACATCAGTACAATATAAATAAAAAAATATAAAATACTGTATATGTTTTTAATGTGTGCATTTCCTGAGTGTGAATGTTTAAGACTTGACCATGACTAACACACTGGTGTGTTGTTAGTTTTACCCCCCGTAACTAGGATACATCTTATTCCAACCAAACAGCACTGTCACACTGCATGCACCACTTTGCCACATCAGAAAATGCAACACCATTGTGGACACACACACACACACACACACACACACGCGCACACACACACACACACACACACACACACACACACACACACGTGGTGCCCTGACAACACGCTCTCCTCTAAACCAGATCCAAAATATGTTCACACCCTAACAAATCATCACTGATGAAGTCTTAAAGTAAACAGAGACCACCCCTCTGAGGTTCAGTAATATAAATCCTGGTCACCCACACTTGTACGGTGTCCGTCCGATTTACCAACATAATCTATTATACACCACCACAGTGTTAGCGTGAGGGTGGAGTGAACGCTGCATGACTACAAGTTGGACACCGTTTGCTGTGTGCTATTATAAAATAATGACCTTCACTACCTTCTCACCTTAAATCTACAAAACAACCGTCAAATATTTAATTTGAGTCATTTCTCTGGAAGGACTCCTCCTGAGCTCATTACATTTTTGACCAGGCCACAGAGCTGACACTAGCTGCAGTTCTCATCTAAAAACTGATTACAGCCCTAATCCTTCAGACCTTATGGCTAACCTTGACCTGACGGGGACCAAGCGGAGAATTTCTGATCATTTATTTTCTGAGTCTTTTTTGGGGTTTGGCCAGACTGTGAAAGTCCTTCCCCAGAGAGCGTCTGTTAGGCCAATCAGAAAGCGTGCTGAAGTTAAGCATAGGCAGTAACAATGCAAGGCCAGTCTGCCTGTAGCTCCCTGCTTTGTTTTAAATACCATTCCAGGACTCTGTTTGTTAATCCTGGGGTCATTATTTGGAATGAAACTGCCATATCTTGTTATAGTGACTTGGCGCCCGCCATCTCTGTAGGGAGAGGACTGAGAAAAAGCGAGGTAGGCAGGGAAAGAGAATGAGAAAGACAGAGAGAACACTGGATGTCTAAATGCAAATGAAAGAGAAATATGACAAGAGCGCCCAGAGCTCTTAAACCTGCCCGGGCCTAATAAGTCCTCAGAGTCCTCTTATAGCGGGGTTGTTCCCCCTGCCTCGTGCCATCTCAGCCATGTCCTCATTTTCACCCTCTGTTAGGTCATTAGGCTAATATCTCATTGGACAAACTGTGACCACACACCCTCCCCTTCGCTTTTCCTCCTTTGTTTTGTTCTCACTCTCTCTGACCACTCCCTTTCTCTTTCTCTCACAGTGTTCAGCTGCTGTGTGAAGCTGCCAGTGCAGTTCCCCATAAACATTGGAGTGTTCTTATGGTGATTATTCATCCTCTTTAACGGCTCCATCACATCTCCAGGCAAGTGACAGGCTCTGGTCTTCGACGGCCGCAGCCTAAGCATGTGTCAAGTGATCAGAGCGAAGGCAGCGACCGGAGCCCGGCGCAACACCGAGGCTTTAAGGCGAGGAACAAATCAGTGTTGCATCACTTCATGATGTACAACACACGCCGCTGCAGCACAGTAACACAGCTGTAAAATGTGTGAGGGTGTGTGATTTGGTGAGTGTAAATCGCACATCATATGAATTTGCAAGTCGCACATGCACAAACTATTCACTGATTTCCTTACACTCACACAACGCTAACATCACAACAGCGTGAGCGAAGCCTCGGCTACACATTCAACCATCTTCAAAACAACAATGGCACAAAGTGTCCATATGTCTTTCCTGAGTGGTTGGGTAAGTCAACCGTAAAAGCCGCCTCGTCAAAGGATCTCAGCATTTCCCCGTGCCGCCTACTATCTCTCTGGTATGTTCCCTATTACAAATGGTTTACAAGGAGTTGAAGTGTTGTATATTCTGTTACAGCTGTGCGCAGAGGCAGCGATGGGTGTCTTTAATAAACCTGCCCGCCTATTTGTTTTGGATGCAAGTCTGTGTTTATTTAAATATTTACGCGACTCCATTTGTTAGAGCATTATTGAAGACGCCACTAAAGAGCAGCGGTGCGATGGTGTTGGAAACGGTGGTGGGATGTGAATGAGTAGTTTTAGTCAAGTACTGCATCCGAGTAAAAAATTGAGATATTAGTACTCTACATGCAACTTCATACCGCAACTCCACAAATATTGTACTATCACTATATTTGTCCAACAGTTTTAGTTACTAGTCATTTGCCGATGTGCAACATGATCACCACTTGTTCTTCTTATCCTTTTAGTCTAATTACAGGTATTTTTAGACAAGTAGGAGGGTTCAACACATGACTGACAGCTGTAATTACCAGTCACTGATCATATTCTGACAGATGTGACCTAGATGCAGTTCTGCTTTACTTACTTTTCTATAACTGTATGGAACTCAGGTCAGCAGGTTCATCTGTATTACATATAGTCTTTTGATATGGACCAAGAGATGAGATCGTCCTCCTGATTTTGGCTCCTGCAGCTTTAAATAAAGGACCTGAATGCGGTGTCTTCTGGCTGCAGAGAACACACTGAATATCTGCTCTCTGTCTGTCAGCTGAGCTTTAATAAGTCCCCAAAACCAGTTGAAGTAATTGTAGAGGGAAGATGTGTCAGTTCAGGAGACATGCTCTGACGTCTCAGGCAGAAAGACCATCACACACATTTTTCATGGGAATCGTCATTGCTTTCATCATCATTATCATCAGACTCCAGGATGATCATTCACAACATCGCTATCCAATCCACACTAAATTCAGGAGATACTTATCTAAATGACAGGACAGGAAAGCTCCTGCACGCCAGACCATGACACAACGCATAAAGCATGAAAACAAAATGACAAGTCTTCTCTCTGTGACACCAGGAACATTTAAAAGGTCCCTTGTGAAATCATGTCAGCCCAGTTACCGATCCCCCCCTGTTCCCATGTCATTTACACTAACCCCCCCCCCACCGCTGAACCCCAACTTCCCTCTCCCGTCAACCCCAAAAACCACAGCCAACATCCACAAGACCTAATACCGTTATCATTCACTAGAGCAAAAAAAAAGGGATACGTACGGACACATCTATTCCCTGCAGACGTTTCGGTGTGTGGTTTCTATGGACTCATCAGCGTTGAGAGGCCAGAGACTTTCTAATCTACCGAGTCCAGGTCCC
The DNA here is from genome assembly GCA_037367365.1 of Apogon talboti. Taxonomy (NCBI): domain Eukaryota; kingdom Metazoa; phylum Chordata; class Actinopteri; order Kurtiformes; family Apogonidae; genus Apogon; species Apogon talboti. The sequence goes on from JAPQRQ010000009.1 coordinate 28,178,544, forward strand.
TACAGACTACAGCCATTCTTCTCAGGGGGGGCCTCCAATCTCATTATTTCTCCTTTTTCTTGTTTTCTTTCCCCACTCCAACCATCATTACCTTGATAAATTATTGACTTTACCAGAAAAATTAAACTATATAAATAACTCCACAATGAAAATATTATCCCCTTCTGAAAAGCACACGGCAGCCAATAAAAACCCGCCTGACTTCCATCAGGCTACTTGGGCTTGGATTATAGTTATGTATGACTGTGTAGTTCTGCTTGAAAGCCTCTCATCAGATCGCTCTCTCCCTGTTATATATGTGTATGTTCATGTATATATTAGTTACTTTCTGCCATTTCTTTCTCCAGAATATATTAATTCATGTCTTTCCATAAAACATCTCTTGACCACAAAACCTGGACTTTCTTCCATGTTCCCAAACTCCCACTTTTTGTTCTTTGCACTATGGTTGAGATCACAGAAAAGTCATCAGTACAGCAGCTTTTCTGTGAGGCCCAAAACCGTGACCAGCACTCAATCCTGTCTTCCACCTTGTATACTGACAGAATGAACAATGCTTTTGTTTCCATGTCTCGCTTTCCTTGTCCTTCTTCCTCCCAGTAAACAAAAAAATTACATCTAATCCCATCATCTCGACCACTAGCAGACAGGAACAAAGACAACAGTTCTCGTTCCAACGCTTAGGAAGCGTAGCCAGATCGGAGGATAGGCTTCTCAGTAAAAGAAGTATGTTCTCCGAGCGCCAACGGCTAATTTTAGGATTGAAAAGAAAAGCCAGTGAGATCATTACTCTGGTAGATGTTGGAGAACAATGAGAAGCTCGGGACTTGAGAGGCTCTCGATCAGAAACACAGTGCAGCTGCCAACAAGAACATTCATTAGGGACAAATAAAGAAAATACTTAGAGGCTAGTTTTATGTGAACCAATTTGTGGTGTAATTGTGCGGGCAGACAGAAATCGACCTCAAACTGAGAAGAAACGACTTGTTTTCGGAGTTGCTGTTCCATGGTCTTTCTTGCGAGGGATAATCACACAAAAACAACTGTTAACACTTGTATGGGGATGTTCCTAAGCAACGTTCAAACAAAGCCATTATGTGAGGTAAAAGATCTGCCTAGTGTTTGTTTTCTAAAAATCACGTAAAAACCTCAGCTTCTACAGTCAGAACAATCCGTTACTATATGTACTTTGACCAGTAATGAAAGCTTGATGGACTGAATGGGAACTAAGTTTACTGCTACTTAGCTTCTTCAGTTTTGTAACAGGATAAAAAAAATGTTGATGAGCAAGATGTAAACATGGTGGATTTTAGCAAAACTGTTAAATGACATATGTACTCTGTCACACAAAAAACTGACCAGCTTTAAAAGTGAAGTTTTCGCACAACCTACTTAAAACATGCATTGAAAAGAGTATTTTATACAGAGTATGTGATAATGTTCTGAGCGAAACATGATGACTAACATGAATGAGAGCCAGACCTGTGTGCAGTCACATAAAAATACAAATGGTAAAATATCCTTTACCATTCACTTTGTTGGCAGTTAAAATCGCTGTCATCCACCAGAACTGGTGCAAATCACCCACTTCTGGTTCTGAAAGTCGGCTACATCTTGTAACACAGACCCTGTATATTTAACATGTGCAATGACCAAAACCAGAAAGGAAGAGAGACGGAGTGAAATAGTCTGTTGCCAAATGCAGTTGAGTGGATATGGGTTGTGAGATTTGAGCCGGGCAGCCCCACAGCCCCAGTATGATATCACCTTGCCCTCAGTGCTTTCTGGGGAAATGATCTGCAGTCGACTGGTTCTGTGTGTCTCTGTACATTTGCCTACACATTAACAGGCACCTTCCAAAAGCCTGCAGGAAAGTCCCCCTTGATTACTACGAAACTGTAGCTAGGCTGAATGTGGTAACAAAACAACATAACACTCTCTTTACATCATAAAAGTGCCAGGCATGCGTTCAAATGGCCAATTGGAAGCAGGGACATCTAGCCAGTGCAATTGTTTTGAGGAGGCTTTGAACTGCTAAAAACTCTGAAAATGATTTTCTTCCAGTGGATTATGATTTATTCTGTTAATTCCCCGAGGTGATTTCTGTGGGGAAATCAATAGCTCCAGTGGAAAACTATGAAAATCAATAGGCACAGAAAAAGCCTGCTCTCGCCAACTTATAATCAGGTGGAACAAAACACGGCTCTATATCAATATTCCATATATCAGCACATCAGGTCACTTGATCTTATGAACGTATGTCAAACAACCTCGCTTTGGACGTATAGACTATAGTTAATTTATATTTTCTAATTGACCACTTTAATGCGTGGTTGGTGGGCACGCTGTGACCACAGTATCTTATGAATATCAAGGCATGAGTATAAAAGCGCGTGGTGTAACACTAGCTGCGTTTCCATATAACTGTCAACCGAATTAGAAGTGAACTTTCGAAATGTCACAAAAAAAGAAAATGCCAGTTCTGTGCATTTCCATCAAGTGGTTTGGAGTGAATAAACTACGGTGCATAGTTTCGCAAGAGGATGGTAGAAGTAGAGCATTCCACTGGTGTTTTATAGCTGCGGTTGTTTTTTCACGGATGAGATCGAGATATAATTTGGCCGTAATTTGTTCAGTCACTACGCATCTATCGCTACTACCGGCCGCATTGTTGTTGCTTTATGGGATATCGATGAACGCACAGAAGAAACAGCTGATCAGTGAAATGTGAGGTAAGTCTTTACGTCAAAACGTATCCAGAAAAAAACGTTTCTGTCTCCGTTAAACGCAAAAGTCTCCTCAAGTAAGCGTTAAAAGCTATTTCCATTAGATTATCTTTTCTAATTTCCTGATTTCCTTCAACCTTTTCTAATCGATACATAACGTGTATAAAAAATATATTGATCAAAACACGCCTTCAAATTCCTACAGTAGTGCAGTAAAGTTCATCTATAATGTTAAAGCAATTCATTTAAAAAAAACTCTCTCATTATTAGATACAATAGGTGTACTGTCTTTTCAATACCAAGGGTTTTGTGACAGCTTAAAGAACAACTACAGTTGGGTGAAATGATGGAACATCTAAGATTTTTGTCTTGAAACATATTACATAAGTGACGCTCTTCCTTTAAAACAGAAAAATAGGGCCAATGTTCCTGTATCTCCCCAGCATGTTCTACCAAGAATCAATACCAAGTTGAATGTGTGAGGTTGTCAGGTTCTGTTCTATGTTTGAGTCCTGTGGTCTGGATGCAGGAGATCAATCTCCCAATAGAAGTGGGTGGTACTTTGACTGGAGGAGAACTCAACTAATTCAATCAAAGTCCATATATGACTTCTATCAGTGATCAATAGGAACTACATTGATATCTCTAAGCATTTACATGTTATAAACCATCAAAATACGGACCATTATAAGTAAAGCAAACTTTTAATATTTCAAAGATTTGTCAAAAATTCCAAAAATCGAAATTTTTCAAAGCTGTGAACAAACATTGTAGACATTGTCCCAAGTAAGCTACATAAAATGTTTATAAATGTTTATAAATGAATCCAAACACTATTTTCAGAAAAGAAGATTGCTGAAATGTAGACATTGGCTGGCGACCTTCTGTTCAATCCTTCAAGGTCACCCAAGGTCAAAGGTCATGGACAAACTTTGTAGACAGTGTCCCAAGGAAGCTACATATAAAATTGAAATCCTTTGAAATGAATCCAACCAGTACTTTTGTAGAATAAGATGTGTGTAGAAATTGCCAAGGACGCTGGACACACCGCCTTCACGACAGCTCATGGCCTGTCGACTGGTGAGTTCAAAATTAAAATGAAATAACTTTTCGAAGTGGAATGTATAGATTTTGCTGAGCCTGGGGCTGAAAGTGTCTCAGTTATGGTGGTTTAATGTGCAACCAACTACAGTATAACAGTTTGTATAAGACCTTCTATGGCGTCTATTCTTAAAGGTCAGCCGAGCGGTGGTACCGGTGGCGGTCCATTTGGCGGGCTGCTCCTGTTGAGCCGGAGCCAGTCCGATGTGTTTATTCCCCGTGCGTCTCTTTGAATGGCAGCTTGAACACGCGTTGACTCCAACTGGCAAACAATCGGCACATCTCTCCTCTGTTTACCTAAATAGATGACTGAAGACTGAAAAATAAAACGGCTGCTGCGGTGATTACAAACCCCCTTAGAGTCCCCTGAGAAATTATATGCCAGCAATAAACCCGCAGCTAAAATCGACCTTGTCATGTATCTGGACTTTTGCTTGGAGTCACGTTAAAATAAGCACATTAGAGCTATCGAGGACGATGCCAAATGATAATTTGGCAAAAAGAGGGAAAAAAATATATATTTTTCTTTATACCTGCTCCAGAGATGAAAAACAAGCTGGGCCATTTCTATTCATTTCTCACTGCAATGCGATTTATTTCCCAGGGCGATTATTAATTTGCCTGAAAACCTTCCTCCATCACAGATTTGGGTCCATCGAGAAACAATGGTTATTTCTCAGCTGTACTCACATCAGCTTTACCCTTTGGTAAATCATTATAGCTTATTGATTCAACCCGAGCTAAACAGCTGGATCGGATGTCTCAGGGTAAACACGCAGCAATTACAAATAGATTCTGAAAAATCCATCAGATGCCTCGCCACGGCTAAATGGCTTTGGAGATGAAATGGATCCTACTGACAAGAAAATGCAGAAGGCAGTTTTATGTCCAGCTAAAAGTCAAAGTATAAACACCACCGGCATGCATGATAAACTAATAACTAAGTCGGACTGAAGGGTTCATCCCAGCCAGTGGTTCTGCTTTGTTTTTGGGGGGATTTTTTTTCCCCTCAGCACAACAGCTAGAGAAGAGGGAACTCCAATCATTTCCTTCCTGTTTCAACGTCAGATTTCTGCACATGTGGTAAAGCAATTGATAAATCATCTTAATTTAACCCAGTTTAAATCAAATCATGTTAGATGTCAGCGGTGAAGAAATAGATGGAAGGTTTTATGAGGAAAAATCCACCTGAACTGCACAATCCTGTATGTTATCCATGTGAAACTGAGCAAATGAGGAGAGCTAGAGTAAAACAATAACATTGGCAAATGCAATAAACAGGGATCAAGGTAGACCAGTGTGTATATGAGATAGTTTCACATATCCACCCATAGGAAGCTAAAAAATTTACATTATATGAGCAGAACAGTCAAAGAACAAATTTTCATTCATGTCCTATGATATCAATTGATATAGTTCAAACTGAGAAATAAACAGGTAATTGCAGGAAGGATGCCGTATTATGTAACAATGATAAAACCCTGTCTTGCGTCGAGCCGTACTCGATCACGACTGTCTAACTGTAGGGAGGCTTATTGTTTCACCATGATTAAAACCACAAGGGCTAAATGCCTCTGCCCTTTTCTTATTCTGATTGCTTGCGGAAACAATTTGTAACTTTTTATTACATCTACTCCTATGACACCGCAGCCATTTCCAGAGAAGAAGCTATTCATTACCGAACACACTCCGGTCCAATGCGGAGTGTTGAGTAGAGGCACTCAGGGGTGAATTAAAGCAAAATACAGGACCAGAACCTAGTTACCAACGTTTTGTTTCTGCTTCACTAGAGAAACATTTGGACAACAGAGAGCTCGAGTGTGTTTCTAACTAGCTAATGCAGCCTAACGAAACACTACAACACACACGATTACAGACGAGAGGTGACGTCCGTTTAGGATTTCACACAGCGAGTGGTAGATTCTGAAATCCTCAAGACCGATCCAGGCTTTGTTCTTGGGCATTTATCCGTACCTGTCCAAACAGAATTACAAAAATGCAGACGGCATAAAAGACAAGAAAGCGCGAAACTAAAGAGAAAGACAAACAGGCAGCTAGACAGAAAAACATCTTTACAGACAGAAAAACACAAAGTTAGACAGCAAGACGGAGGAGCAGTCACGGCCGGCGGATTGGACGTTACGGACGCTGATAGCCGGTGTGTCCGCGTTGGTTGGGTTTACTTGTGTGTTTGGTAACGGAGCCAAGGTGACTGTTTACTGACAACCTCTAACGAGAGAATATACTGTTGAGATGTGAGTAAGCAAAGATGCTGCGGTATGGAAAAGCCATTAGAGCAGATTGGATCAAACGAGGAACAGAGGGAAAACCGGGAGGAAAAGGCAGCGTGACCTTTCAGCTGCGAGCTTTTAAAGCAAGCAAGGAAACAACCCTAATGGCCTTTTTTAGACTCTGAAATGTCAAAGGAGCATTTTTCCTATCAAAACACTTGACAGAGGGGAACGTCATACACATGCAATGTTATTTACAGCTACAAGATGACTTCACCCAAAAAACAGGGATTCATCATCCCTGTTGGGAACATATTTCCCAGGGACTTAAAACAAAGAAAAAAAAGCCAAACAACCTCCTGCTTTTCCCTCAACTTGTCATTGCAATGCTTTGGCAGAGAATGTTTAAGCCGTTAAAGTGTTTAGAGGACCTGGAGCCCAAACACTGGGAGACTCAAACAGTAGAGACCGTGAAGACTTTTTATTGTATTTATTTGTTCAGTTTTTAAACTGTGCACCTAACTCGGTTACATCAGCGAAGCCAGGATGTTCCATTTGAGGACATTCGTTTAATATATACTGTATAGGAGAACGTGAGGGATGTGGGCTATTAAGTTTTATAAATACGCCATTTGAGTATCATGAGTAAAAACCATTTCTGCAGTCAGTGAGGCTCTGTGTTGTTTCATGAACAGCTCCTAAACAGAGTGACGGCTCCAGTCATCCTCCCAGGTAGGAGTGTAGGAATAAATGTGCATCGTACAGAGAGAGTGTGCGTCTGTGCTAAGGGTAGCATTTTTTAATCACCGTACAAAATCCCAGAAGTCCTCTAAACATATACCTTACACTATTAAAAAAAGAACCTGTATGAGTGTTTTGCTCTGGCCTGGTACACTTGTCAGCGACTCTATTCCCTAAACTGCCCTGCCACTACCTAAGTGTGTGTTCCTACAATAAAGCAGGCAGTCCCATTCTTGACAAGGTCCAAAACTGTGTCAATCCTCCCTCATATCTGCTCCCCTTTTCTGCTGTTTCTTCAATCTGTCTATTTTAAGTCCTACAGGACCCAGAGTTTCCTTCTTACAAACGGAAAAGACTTGAAAAATACTGGAAAGGATCTAAGAAACACCATAGCAACACTATGTCTGTATGTGTGGGACGCGCAGGTGCATAAAACTGAGTACCTGTATGTAAATGTGTGTGTGCATGTGTTTGTGTGCTGATTTGCGCTTGTATGTTCTGGATTTCTACGTGTGTGCATAGAGTGTGTTTGTTCTGCACAAGGGGGTCCCAGAAAGTGGAAAACTGGCATCGAGGAGGGTTCCACTAAGCCAAGTCACTCATCTATTCTGGGCATTCAGAGCCCACAGAGCCACAGTAATACTACAAGTGCAGGAAAATCGAGGATATGCCTGGATATGTGGTGTCTTCTGAGGGAAGGGTTCACTCAGGTGTCAGCTGTGGTGTGTTATATAACAACACAGAAACATGAACTGAGTGCACCGAATCGAGGTTAAATGTGCTAAATAGTGTGGATTTCACCAGTATAATACAGTAGCACATAGAGCCAGATGTCTATATCACTCTGATTTTCATTAGTGTAATGATCTCCACACAAATCTCTGTTTTGAACGTCCAGATCAACTGACTCTTCACCTTTAAACCTGTAGAGCATCTCAACACCGGTAGACTCACCTGTAACAGTCTTGGTTTTGACGGGGCTGCTGGCGTAGTCTGAGGCTTGATTGGAGGTCTGTTTGGCGAGTGGCGTGCTCCCAACTGATGCTTCATCTTCTCTTCTCTTGACCAGAGGAACCGGGCCTGGAGTCTACAGTCATCACAACAGAGCAAGAACGAGTTCATAACTTCATAACATACATCTACGTATCTCATATGAAACATTAGTTGGGTTAGAGATCACTCTCTTTTCCATCTTTAATAATCAGCATGTCTTAGATAAACATGATAATCACTTGGATATCTAATAGACATGGTTAACATGGTCATATCCCAGTTGTGCAATACTATAATTGTGATTTTCTCTCAGTTTGTTACAGGTGTAAATGGTGTAAATCTACCGCCATATAGTACATGCAACAGATATGTATTCCCACTAAATCAGTACCTAGAGAATTTGCTTTTAAAAAAAGGATTTATGGAAACTTTGAGAACATTTTCTGTTATATTGTACAATCATTGATTTGTGTTGAGGCAGATTTGCTGTAGCTTAAGCCAGCTTTACAGATCTGGGTTAATATGGAGGCAAAATGCTTAATGCAAAGCAAGAGAAAGAGAGAGCCAGAAAGGAGAAAGAGAAAAGAAAAATGCAGTGGAACACAACAGCGGCCTCCAAGACCAACAAGGACTAGTGACAGCTCCCTGTTTTTTTTGAGCACTCTCCCATACTTCTGGCAGGCCAAACACACAATTGCACACACACAGACGCATGCACAACACAAACACATGCACACGCACTCGCTGCCAGTGAGATGGCTAAAAGACAGAAGAGTGGAAGGTTGGTCTGAAATAAGGAAACCCCATTAGCATCAGCCAGCAGCACTGCTAGGCTATGATGCAGCTGCACAAGGCCACAGGCCAACCACGTACTGCAGCCTGTGTAAACACACACACACACACACTGAACACTGATGTAGTTGTTTTTCAGTGACTGAGTCGGGACCCAAAGGCTGGTTGTGGT
>JAPQRQ010000009.1:28200849-28221952 GCA_037367365.1 Apogon talboti
GGGGGCTTGATTGCTCTCAGGTGAGTCCAGGAGTGGAAGGTTGTTTGTTGGAAACTGTTTGGTGAGGCTGTTTAAAATGGTGTTGTAAAATTTGATAAGTAGTGTCAACAACCTACTTCGATACTTCTTAGATAATGGAACCTGACTCGAATATCAATTCCCATCCCTAGAGTTAAATTAGAATAAATGTGATAGTAACATGCAGCTTTGGACAACAATTGCTTCTGATGCGTGACTGAAATGAAGAATGTCTTTGTGCGTAAGATGATTCTACAATAGTTTTGCTTTAATATCATCCAGACCACACACTCTACGTTTGACCATGGGAAAATGGACTTATGTACATCCATACATTGTGCACCAGCAGTGAGGCCAGATGACCGTCTGGAGCGGCAGAACAGCAGCTCTAGCGAAGTCCAGATGTTGATAAGAGACTCCATAGCCGTACAAATCCGCCTTCTGGTTGATTCGTAACCTTCATAAATCCACTTCGACTCTCATGGTGTTGAAAAGCCAACCAGACACTTCACGATTGCAGCTTATGCCCCTGCTGAAACCCAAGCAGCCCTGATCCAGAGAAGCCCAGCTGTTATCTGTCTCCCTATCCTCTGTCTCCTGCACTTTTTCTCCGATACGCTCACAAAAATACACTCTTTCTGTCTTGCTCATTTCAAATCACACGAAGGATAATTCTACAAGTCACGACCAATCGTGACCCGGCCCTTGTCAGCAAGATAGCTAGCCTTCTTAATGAGAGACAAAACAGACTGTGTCCTGATTGCATTAATGTATCATTACCGTATCCATCATGGGCATACAGTGCACTGTGTGAACTCTAAATGAGCCCTGCTGTAATGTAATGGGAACAGGAGAGACACTTCTGAGCTCATTAAAATAAACAGACTTCTGCTTCTGCTGCTGCTTTCCCACAGAAAGTTTCAGTTTTGCATAGTTACCTTGAAAACTCCTTATCACTGCTATCATTCAGCTGGCTCATGGGCTTTCTCTACAGTTCAAGCTGAGTTCTCTCAGTTTGTCATGAGGAGGGAGGGAGTCGAGCAATTTAATGTCTGTCATTAGCCGGGGTTTCTTCCAAGTATTTTTATATGAAATGCATTCTAACATGTACAACAGTTAATGTAAATTTCAATTCTGCCTGAAAGTGCAGCGACATTTCTCAACCACACGAGGATAAAAAATGTCTATAAAAATACTTATGCAATAAAACCAGGGGAAATATTCTGTAATAAATAATGAAAAAGTAGGAACAACTTGAAGAAGACTGGAAGCAGTTTGTATACAAATGTGGAAATATTTAGTTAAGCCTCTGACACACGGAAATCAATAAAAGTGACAGATGAGGATGAATAGGAAATATGCAGGAATCCTCAAGTATGTTGGAGGAAAGGAATCGAGACTGAAATACAGCGTCTGTCTGTGTGATATACAATGTTTAACTCATTTTTACGTCCAGCCCTTTGTTTACTTCTGTTTATTTGTTCACATTAAGAACTTTACTCTTTGCATGCGAGAAGCTCCCATTCTTTTTCTTCTTGGTTTTGTTTTTTTGAGTCACTTGGAAACATGTGAATGTCGTAAAAAAAAAACCCCAAAAAAAACATTTGGACCATTTGACATATGGATTCATTCTTCTATGTAAAGTGGTTATAGAAAGCTAAAATATTGCACCAACACATAAAATAGGAAAATTGTATCTATTGTTGTGTTGTTTTATGATTCAGTAGTCTAAATGCTCCATTTGGTAAACCCACCTAATTAATCAGTTGCACCTATTTTCATTTAAATTACATTTCTCTGATATTTCAACGAGGCTAATATGGCTTCATCCTTACTTTTATTCTTTTTCTACTGTTAATAAGTACAACTTTAAGTATAAAACACATGGTTTGCCAAGTGCTGTTCATACAGAAAATACATAAAAATCCACATATTACGTCCTCTTCCCCTCTCTTCCTCCTGTAGTTTTTAACTCCTGTCTTTGGTTAGTTTTCTACTTCATGGTTTTGTCTGAAAGTTTTGTCATACGGAGCCTGCATCCAAAACACTGACCGGTCTCATGACCCAACCATATTTTGCAACAAACATCCAGATGGTGGGTGTGGAATCCCATCTTCTTCAGCCATTCTCCTCAGTTTTTTTCCTTCCACAGCCTCGGCTTTCTGTACAGCATGCGGGACAATCGAGGACGAGATCCTGTCTTTAATTACATTCAAGTTTTTCAGCTTGGCCTTTTGTCAATTCAGTAGACTTAGTAATGATCTCAGTGACAGATCAAAGTGCTCCGGCTGAGTTCTGAGGTCACTCAGGAAGCTGGGAATTCTACACAGAGGAATCTATAGTTTGTACGACAACAGGCAATACATCTTGGCCTATTGTCTGCCTGCGTCTGCTCTATACATTCGTCTGTTTGGTCCATTTATTGGGTCAGGTAGAAGGCGATAAGTAGTCACTGTTGAGGCATTTTTTGCGCTGTGCTCTCCATGGATATGAATCATAACCTGCGTTGAAATGTTCTTTTTCCAGTTGATTCTCGCACAAGTGTTTTTTTTTAATACATATTTTATAAAAGACAGGATCTTTATTCTAATATGGTTATGTGTTTTGATTCCATGTCAACCTCTCCTTGTCCTTTTTGTTGTGACTGTTCGTTCCTTTTTTCCTCACAAAGAAAAACAAGTGCCGTTCCAATGACTGTGATTTGCAACACTGGGAACCTATTTGTGTGTTTGCCAGGGAGTCTGTGCTAACACAGTTGGTTCTTCTGGTTTCATCATCATCATTCTTCACATGAATGCTAATGTTTAATCAATTAAAGCCAATATATTAGACCAGTTCATAATTCATTCAGTTCATCTACTTGTACTGTACTTTAAAACAAGTGTCTGTCGAAGTACCGTGTGAATGTGCGAGAGAAAATAAGTCTCAGCATGTGTGTTTTTACTCGCTATTAACCTCAATAACTACCGCTGTGTCTCACGTTCCCATGAATGTAATTTTTCACATCCTCTCGAAAGCAACAGCAGGATAATAAATACATCATTTGGGTGTAGTGAAACAGAGAAAATTGTGGAGGTGGGGAGATGCTTATGAAATCGCTAATATTTCTTTGCCCTTCCTCCTTCTGTCTCACTGTCGTTTTCTCATTTCCAGTCTCTGTGGGTCCCTCTCAGCTGCTGCTCCACTATCCACCTCATCCTCTTCTTGCTTGCCACAGTAGATTGAAGATTACTCCTCTTAAAGACATAGCCTTAAGTGGTTGCACATTTGAACCATTTAGCAATTTCGTCTAATGGTTTCAGGATGAGCTATTTTAGCCACGATGCAGGGACGAAGGGATAGAAGATGAGAAGGGGTGTACGATGCGATCAAACGCTAGCTCTGATTGGTTGGATACTCGTATCCAGGAAGGGGGTCACTGCCGTGTCAGCGCTAGAAGGGATGAGCTCAACAGAAATGGGATGATTACAACTGAACAATTAGAAGGAAAAAAGTAAATTCCAAGCATGTTAAAGTGAGGAGGAAGCTCATGTATAGTTGTTTTAGATTCAGTGAGGTCTTATGTTGAATTGATAAAATAGTGCTTTTGGCGGATTAATAAGGCCAGAGAGAGCCATGTCATTTCAGTGGTGTGCCAATTACCTTCTAAAACGTCTTCACAAATTCCATGAGTCTTGGATAAGCACAAAAACTCACCAAGGACATGGAGCTTTGTGTGGTAAGCTTGTGTTTTGAGCCTGTTATTAGTCACCGTTGAATGAAGCCGTGTTTTGAGCGCTCCCCGCTGACAGCAGAGTAAAGACAGAGTGCGGGTCATGTTTTTGGAGGATGTCACTTCTGTCTGCACACACATTGATGATAAGGCCGACGTGTTTATACCCATCGGGGCTATTTAATGCAGCCAGACGTCACCCTTACAGACAGACGTGTGCTGTGAAACACACAAACAAAGACCGCCTGGGCCACCTGCAGCACAGGACGTCCAAACTACTATCAGATGCCCAACATTAACAAACCGTGGCACAGAAACAGTGATGAGTCAGCTACTCTAAACACACTTGAAACGCAGACTGGCTCATTGCAGACCAACAGCACAGACGTGGAGGAGAGGGAGATAGGGAGACGATAGGGCTGAAGAACGCTAGGGAGGGGTAGGGACAAAGAGAAGGAAATGATGGGAGTTTAGGAGAGAGGGAAGGCCGAGGAGATATATGGGGAATGGGAGGAAAGGCAGAGAAGAGGGAGGGAGGAAGGACAAGTCTTTGAAGGTAGAAAAGCAGCAGCAGCTGCTGTCAAAGAGGGTGCACTTATCCTTCAACCTGTAATCTCAGAGTTATCATCAGGACACAGAGCATATCTAAAGGGATCCACATTTGGTCCAAATTCCACCTCTTACTGTCTAATTCCTTAAATAAAGACTTATTGTGCCTAAAAGCAGAGTCTCAAGGAAATGCTAATATGGATCTACACACAACCTTACACACATCCTGCTGGCAGGAGGAATGAGAACAGTGCTCCATGGAACTCCGTAGACTGTTGTTCATCTCCTCACACCACTGATGAAGCCTTATACATGCAACATCGAGATGCCGCAGACAATGAGAGCAGCAAAGGCCGGCCAGCCAACAATCCATCTCCCCTGCCTTCAGATGTCTGTCGGCCGATGAAAAAACAGGAGATGACATATTTGGCCATGGTGGCGGGACAAATCCCAAGGTGATCTAAAAAAAACTAAAAATGAATGTCTCCGTGGAAATGTTAAACTTGATGAAAATGTTTTCTGTCTAGACTCATGAAATTCACCAAGGATCAAGAGAGTTTTTCCCTACATTGAGAGCTAGTGGCCCACGCCATTTAAAGGAATGTAATGGGAGAGTAGGAGGACATGTGTTTTTACCCAGAACCCTGTCCACCATCATTAACACTAAGACTCTGTGAGATGCATACTGAGAAAAATGAATTGGCAATTTACAACTGTCCTGATAAAGCCAACAATAGCGAGCAGTAAATCTGCCTCTCCTCACCAAGTCTGAACAAACACAATGTTCCCTGAGACCCCTGTCTTTGATCGACTTCTCCTATAAAGACGATGATGATACTGTGAAGTAGAATGGGATCACAGGAATTGTAGGTTTTGTTACTATTGATGTGAATTGGGCAGAAATCATGTTTACAGAGGAGCTAATGTTATAGAGTTATTTTCACATTACTCATGAAGCGTCATTTAATTCTCAAGCAATAGACCAAACTAACATTGCTTTGCTCATGATACAACTGAACGAAACAAAATGCAGATCAATGTGAATATTTGATGTAATGTCAGTACACAAATCAATACAATATATACTGCCCCGCCAAAAAAAAGGCCCATATACAGTATTTTGTTGGATTGTCTTTAGCTTTGACTACAGGAGACATTCACTGTGGCATCGTTTATGCCACTCAGTGCTTTTGTCACAATAATTGTCATTTATTTCCATCCATAGTTGCATCCATTTCTTTCCCAGATATTGTATTAACAATGGAGAGTTGGATTTCTGTGTAAAGTCTTCTTCTCCATCACATCCCAAAGGTTCTCAATGGGGTTCAGGTCTGGACTCTGTGGTGTCTGATCCATGTCTTAAGTAATGTCTTGTGCTCCCTGAACCACTGTTTCACACTCTGGTCCTGATGAATCCTGGTGTTGTCATCTTGGAATATGAACGTGTCATCAACGAAGAGAAACTCCGCTGATGCAGACCCTGGTCATACAGTACATTCAGGTGGTCTGCTGACCTCATTTTATCGACATGTAACGTTGTGAGCCTAGACCTGACCAACTGAGTCAACCCCAGATCTTAACACTGTCCCCATAGGCTTTCACTGTAGGCACTAAGCATAATGGGTAATCACTTGATTCACCTCTGGAACAGGGTCTATCTGGACCCATCAGACCACATAACCTTTATCCATCAAAACATAGTCCAGTCTTTATTCTCTCTACAAACTGATGGTTGTCTCCTCACTCCACCAGTTAAAGGTTTAAAGAACTGAAACATATTAATCACTGCAGTAACTATTCAATGGAAGGATCTGGACTATTTGCCGAGTTGAATCCACGAGATGACTTTTTCTTAGGTAGGTTGTGTATAACATAGGTTGGATATCATGGAATAGTTCAGGGTGTAAATGTTACACATGATACATTTAAGATGCAAATTAATTGTACGTTTACTACTTTATTTGCCCCTTAATGATGCCAGTATTCAGACAGCATTTTATCAGGGTTTATTACTATTTTCTTGTCCAACCCCTTCCTGTACATCGTTTAAGGTAACAAAAACAGCTTGTACTTTCAAGACTAGGTGCAGGTGACCTAAGCCAAGCGTTCAACTAGTATGAGCAGCTTTATGAAACTTGGGAGCTGAACTTTTAATTATGAGTCAGAGGAGGTTGGTAGAAGCTAATCTCTAGTGGCTATTAGTGTCGGGAAATGGTCCTTTCATCTGCCGGTATTGTATATGCTGTGAGGGAACGAGAGTGGTGCTTGGACTGCCTGTGTTTACTGCCTGTTTATCTAAGTGGGCATGTGGGGGCTGGGGGGCCACAGCAGGTCAAACCACACACAGCGAGAGGAGTCCAGGACCCCCAGAGGACCACTCAAAGTGATGAGATTTTACAACTACTGCACGGTCTATGACTACTGCTGCTCCTGCTGCACACACACACGTTTGGAGAAACAGGCCGACGCGTACACACACACACACACACACACACACACACACACACGCCACTGAGTCAGAGTGATGAGAGTTTATTACTACTGTGCTGAGACTGAGTGCCCCTGAGGCAGGAAGACGAGTTGAAGGTTCCTGCGGACCTCAAGGCCTCTGAGGCAAAGAGAGGGAAACCAAGCTTTTAGAAAGGACAAGCATGTATACACTAGACTGTTGCCTTAAATCGACTTCATTTACATTTACATTATATCAGACTGGAACACTAACATGACTAAAAACTGTGCAGTGCTAGAATTTCAAGCTACTTCATCTGTCAACTGCCACTTCATGCACACCGGGGATACTCAACTTACAGTGTCGGACATTTTTTATGTTGAAATAAACTGAAACACACTTTTAATGTCTTACAAATGAAGACTATAATGAAGTTTTAGTGCACTTTTACTGCAATAAAATACATCCTTTATATGTTTTAATGTAGTTAAGAAGTCAGTTCATGGGGGTCTTCATCCCCATCCAAGCTGATGTGGGTATTTTGCAAAACAGATAATTTTCTCTGTTTGTTCATACGCGCATAAACAGCATTTAATGTCGCAAAAACCAAGATTTTAATATGTCTTTCCCAAGTGGAGATGTTTCTAAACTATGGTTTGTGTGTATTGGTGGGTTCAGGGAAAACTTAAAATGCTCCACTTTGCTCATGTGTATTATATGTTTGTGTAAAGAAGCTACAACTGAAACATCAAATCCAGGTGTATTAATCTGTGTATGACCTGCAGTAGATCAAGGTCATGAAGGATACCTTTGGGAGATGGACCAGCATAATGGACAAATCCATATAATGTAAAGAATACACTTCCACAACCTCCACACTTGCTGTTGCTGTTTCCCCTTCATGACAGATTAAATCCTCTGTGTCTGCTATGTCCAGTATTATCCACGGTGTCCACAGGGTGGACGACACAAACTATGGTTTATCTGAACATTTGGACCAGTTTGGAGTCAAGTTTGGGTTGTCATGCGGACGGAGGTATTAGGAAAATGGTTGTGTGGAAAAACATCCATGTTAGTGAGGACAGGGCATTCATCTTTATTCATTCCATCTCATAAATAATGCTTGTTAATTAAGTGAACTCCTCTCCTTCATTTGAAGTATAATACCTTGCTACACCCACCAGGCAACATGTGCTTTCAGTGCTATTACATCATTAATAGCCAGTAATCACTTCTATGTGAGCATTTTGTGTTACAGCAGATGTTCCCATTTCTACCACCTGTGTGATGTCGATGTTCTCCGCCTTTACAGAGGACTGCTTTGTGCCCAATGAAAGTGAGAGAGCCGGGGATACTGAGAAAGTCACTACCAACCAGCAAATCAAAGGCGAGCAGTCTGGTTTGTTTTCTCACGGTACAGGGCCGGAGTGAAAAAAAGAAGGCTAAATAAAATAAACCTTTAATTTGACTGAAATTGGAGGCAACAAGCGCTGCTGTAAGAAAAGGCTGTGAAGTGTGATTTCTTGCGGTTTGGGTTAATCCTGATTGAGGAGCCCCTGAGTTGAAATGTCAGCAATATGAGACTAAAACAAAAATAATTACACCCAGGGTTAATGAACACAACTGCCTGAGGCATGGGGAGCTGGGGAGGAAAAGGGGGAGGGAGTAAGGAATAGAGAGAAGAAAGAAAGAGAGAGGGAAGGTAAAAAAGAAAGGAAACTGGACTACTCTGAAGTTAAAGGAGAATTGTGTCCTCATTATTCAAAGAGAAAGGGTCAAAAGCATAGAACCATATTTGTCTTCATCCAAGCAGCTAAACCACTAAGTCCCCTCGGTAGAATAATAAATTGTAAGTGAGCAGGCTGGCATTCTGATACAGAGCCATCCATCTGGACCTTAAGGCAACACCATCCCTCCCTTTTAACTACTGCCACACTACTCGAGTTCACACCGTCCCTCTCCAACATGCTTTCATCTCTGCTGTTATGTCTACACACACTATCTCATCTGTGCAGGGAGCTGCCCATTACAATAACACTGGTCATTGGTGCTGGGAGGCACCTGCACCGCTGCTCTAATGTGTTGGTATGCAAGTGTGTATTCACTGAAATGTAAATACATTAAATAGATGAGCAGGAAACATTTGTAAAAGTGGAAAGTCTTAAGTGGTACATGAACTAAATGTTACAGAGTTTAAAGTTTGAGGAAAAAACATATTTTACAGGGAATTCATCCTGCATATTTAGGATTTTACTCAGCAGCATCTAACGCCTCAATACATATTAGCTCATCTCAATATGATAAGGTAAACAGAAGCTACGCATCACAAAGGGGCCA
The DNA here is from genome assembly GCA_037367365.1 of Apogon talboti. NCBI lineage: Eukaryota > Metazoa > Chordata > Actinopteri > Kurtiformes > Apogonidae > Apogon > Apogon talboti. The sequence goes on from JAPQRQ010000009.1 coordinate 28,209,915, forward strand.
GAGAGTGTATATGCTGGAGCCGTTTGGCGTATTCTGCCAGCAGAGGTACTCTCCTGCGGACCTCGGTTGTAACCAGTGGATTGTTTGAGTTACTGTTCCATTTCAGTGACCTTGAACCAGTCTGATCACTCACTGAACAAGTCATTCTCACTCTGAAAATGAGAGATATAATCCCTCTACCATGTCCTGGATCTGCCCTGAGGTCTTCTACTGGATGGACATGCCCCAACCACCTCAAATGGCTTCACTCGGTGTGGAGGAGCAGCAATTGTACTCTGAGCCCCTCCTGGATGTCTGACCTCCTCACCCTATCTCTAAGGGAGAGCCCAGCCTCTCTGAGGAGGAAACCCATCTCCTCCATTTGTAGCTGCGATCATATCCTTTCAGTCACTACCCAGCGTATAATAGTTAATATGTGTAATCTTATACAGGAGGAAACCCATACAGAAATGCATCTTCAGAATACTCTATGAGCTAATTTTTAACTAAGGTACTCTCAGTATATCTAATCAACAGACTTCCCTGTGGACTCCATGCACGGTTGTCAGAGGGGATGTGTCCAAGCAGAGAAAAACAACAACCCACATGAAGTACTCTCCACAGGTAAAACATCATTATCAACCTTCATCCTATGAGTCAACACGTCCCCCTTCTGTCCAAGTATCACTCACTGGGATGGGGAGGAGGAGCAAATCCACAAAACGGTCCTTTACTCATCTCTGTGTCTTTTGTTTGTCTTTCTTCTTCTGACTAGTTCTGCTTCTCCGTTTTCCTTTACCTCCTTAAAGCCGTATACTCATGCACGCGGGTCGAGACAGGCTTCATAACCCGCCTCAGCTCAATCACTAATCCATCCACGTCCTCTGGGCCACATAATGTTTCTCTTCTGAGTCCAGTTTCCAAACGATTACTCACACAATGACTGCGGGTCCAATACGTCTTACAGCAGTTGAATAAAGGTCAAAGAATGTGAACTGGTGTCATATGCACTTGAGACAAGTGACTTGTCCAGAGTGTATTGTGACTCCTGCTGATTCCCCAGCTCCCTACAACCCTGAACAGGATATGGACTGGAGACAGTGACTGAGTGGTTCGACAGATGGACGTACAGCTCAGCGGGGTGATGAAAGACAGGTGAACGGGCTGGACTGTTTCCCACTGGTGTCCACTACGGTAATGTAACAATATGGGTGGCCGATCTGATAAACTCATATCATGATCGATCTTACAAATGTCCACAATTTCTCACTTCAGTAGGACAATAGTATCCACACTACATCAACAATACAGTAGAGCTGCACAGGGTAATACATGATTGGATGAATTACTTCACTATTGATTTTCCATTGTGATGTACATGCAAAAAAATAAAAAATGCAGCTTTTGGTAAAAAAACCCAAAACAATTACTGTTGAAGGAAACTTTGGAGAAAACTATGACCAAAGTAGCAAATGTAGCAGAGATGTGACTGAAGTCCCCACTTTTCATTTTGTCAAAAACACACCAACACTTAGAGAGTTAAAAAAAATGTTAATGGATAGAATTGAACTCTGATACATGATTTTTACAGTCCTTTCACTCTCTTATTCTGAGTGATGACAGAAGAGTGCTGAGTAAATGTCTGATCGAGTGTCAGGATCTGATATCTGATACAAACCAGAATTTTCCAAACAAGGATGTCACTGTACAACAGTATAATTAAAGATGGATACTAGAATTTATACCATTATTTTATTACTATGTAAAAAACTGAGGTATTTACCATTATTTTACTACCAAAAGACCAATCTATAGTAGAAATTAAAGAAGTATCTTTACTGTAATATTGTATTTTAATATTGCAAAGACAAGTTTTTAGTCTATAATCTGGATACCTTTTAAAATTGGGAAGAAAAAAATGATCAATTATACCCTAATATTTCACATATAAAGTGCATAGAGTCTTGCATAAATGTGTCCTATTGTTTCATTCACATGAGACTTGATTTAATTCATGACTCATTTAAACAACATTACATATAGTTGTTTTTAAGACTTGACTTTATATTTTTTGTTCGACAATAATGAGGTGTCAAGCTATTTCATAAGAAAATATGAAATTGTTTTGTGTATATTTTTACAGTGGACAATCTTCGCATGCTAATCGCATAATATTCTCCGGAAGCCAGGAGAAAACATGATCTGAGTGTTAATATTTCCTTACTCTGAGTTTAATTCAATGGGCTAATACAGCATAATCTTTGCAGCGATTTGGGAATTCAGGCCGTGGGCTGGGTGTAGCCATCCGTCTTTTTCATCACAGGACCCGAGTAATAAAGACCAGACAACAAGCGAAAAATCAACCGATCTCTTATTCCAAGCCCAAGAGATGGTCAACAAGCGTCCGCAGTGCATTACCTAAGTTGTAAGGATTGTGTTCAGCTCATGTTTTGGTTGCTGCGAGGTCAGGACCCTGAAACAAAGTTGGATCAGATAGGAGATAGTGTTGCAAAATAGCGAGCTGTGCTGCAGCGAAGGATCCAAGACATGAACCTGACCGGCATGATGTCACGCACCTAGCTTAGGCTTCATGGCAAGAACGAGAAGACAAGCATCACAACTTGGAGCTGCATTACTAAATATGAGGCGCTTGCATGCGCACACGCAATTTCTCAACAGAGGTGTGAGGAAGAAATGCCACGCTTTTGAAACTCAGACATTATTTATCTGTGGTGTGTTGTGCATCAGCTTTCCTTAAATGAGAGTTAAAAAAAACATTGGAAACTGCTGAACTGTTACCATGGCATCCTGATAAATACCATATATCACCGCTAACAATGACATGTTTCGAAATGTAACTGTATTGAAGAGAAAAATAAAACGGTCCACTTGTTTAACACTTAGTTCAAGCTAAAAAAAAAACTCCGACTTTAACGGTAGTCAAGAGTTAACAGCAAATCATTTTCCTGCTGCTGCTAATGGTCGAAGAGAAACATGTTTGTAAGACACAGTAACCACACCAACTCAAGACACTTAATCCTTTACTTGCAAACACGCATGAAGCACACAAACACACACCGGGTTGTAGAGAAATAAAACTGTGGAGTCGATGCTGTGGATAATGGGCCTGACGTCAGGCGGACCTATAAACCCAGCTCAGGTGTGGGTTTATTTTTCTTGGACCTATCACAGAAGTCATGAAATAAGAATCTCACTGACGGACTCGCAGCTAAACAATAAATCCCGACTCACACTTTCAGAAATGTTAAGTAGAATTGCTGTTCAAATAAACCCTGGCATCTCCTCAGGCACGCAGGCTATCGTGCCATCTGACACATCTCCCAGTCCCACCACCGCCGCCGCCGCCGGTGAAAAACCCACCACTGAAGGCGCTCAGGGTATTGTCAGGGTGCCACTCTGCAGGACCAGAGAACATCTGGACAGGGCAAGAGAGGTGCCCATTCATTGTGAATAAAAAGGCTATTCTAAGACAGGTTTAAATGTTTTACTCACTTGCTGTTGAGTCATAACCAGTGGACATTATGAGGGTAGGAGTCTGCATTACAGAACTGATTACTTTATGTGCCTTTGGGTAAAATGAGCTAAACATTTTCAAAAATGCTTCATTACCGTCTATTACAGCTGCATACACCCATTTATAATGTAAGGGTTGGCTCTGACATGCTCTAGGGTGGACATATATTGTATACACGTGTGCAAGTTCCATAAATGCCCACAGATTTTAATTCAGATTTAAGTATCGTGTGCACTTATGCCTTGTTCACGTTAACACGGATATTTTTCTAAGCAGATTTCCCTCAGATATTCAGCTGGGTTTTGAAAAAAAGTATGTCCACACAGCCTTTGCTTTATAAAACATCTCCAAACCACAATATAAAAATGACTACAAACTGTGTTAAAACTGTGGACACTGTGCATAATACTGGACGTAGCAGAAGTAGAGGCTTTAATCTGTCATGAAGGTGAAGCAGCAACAACAGGTTCAGTTGTGAACTTGTGTTACTTTAAGTGTTGGTTGAGTTTGTGGAAGTGTATTCTTTACATGATGTGGACTTGTCCATAATGCCGGTCCAGTCCGTCTCCCAAAGGTATCGATGCTGACCTGGGTCTACTGCAGGTCATGCACTGATTTATACACCTAGATGTGATGTTTCAGGTGCAGGTTCATAACACAAGGACATAATACACATGAGCAAAATGGGGTGTGACGCCATCAATTAACAATCTGGAATCCAAAGTCTTAACATTATGTACAATGGTGGGGAAAAAAAGTCATTGACCTCTGCCCAGTATTGTTCCATTCTCCAAACCCACACGCTTCCTTCTGCACATGCTCTGTTCCATCGAGGTCTAAACTGGATATTTCAGCAGATGATGAAACACATCCAGGACATGATATGTTGAAACTGGCAACAATTTAGTTTTGTTATTTTTTCTTATTACCAATAAACAAAAAAAATAATTTGCATTTGTCTGTGTCTGTCTGATGGAGTCACACCTTTTGAAACACAAAAAGGATTTTCCCCCATTTTTCATGACAATATTTGTGATTGCATAAAATTTTCAGGGTGTTGCAAAAACTTTTCTCCACTACTGTAGATTTCACAGCACTGGTCCGGTCTGTTTTTGTGACCTGGAACGGCATTTATATGTGGAAAAGAGGCCAGTTCTCCAAAATAACTGCATAAGGCATCAAACACTGAGAATGTGTCTTCAAAATTCATGTACAGAGTTACATGAATGTCATCAATTCAGCTTTTAGCGGAAAGTTCCAATGCCTCCGTCATATTTGAGGTGTTTTCCCATGTCCCGCCTCCATCACTTACACGACCATTTTAATTTTTATATGGTTTCTATGTGCCCTCAACACTGCAAAACCCTAAACTCAATTCCGTGTGTTCAGTCAGTTCAACATAAACATCATTTCTATCATTGCTCCCATTTACAACTCCTGAACAGTGACACTCTCCTTAGGTAATGACCTCTTGTTGCACCCTCTCAGTTTCCCTATGGTCCCAACCCTCCATAAAGTAAAGGGAGTGAAGACACAATCTGCTGGCTAACCCGAGGACGACCTGCCTCAAAACATTTACTACTTCTGATTACATCTCAGACTGTCAACAACAAAGACACTCCCATGAAAAAGCACATAATACCTCAGACGGTCCTGCTGTAACTTACATGACCAACTATTGCAATTGACCTTGAGTGAAAGTAATCAATAAGGGCCGGACCCTCCTGGAGCGTCACATCGAGTGTGTTAGCATTGAATGGACTGAATGGAATTTATCTGGGCACCACAAAGCAGTCGGACATGTTGGAGAAATTACATCTGTCAGCTCTCCTGGAGACCCCTGTGACGACCAGAGGGGAATTAGCGATTACTCTAATCTGTTGTATTCTTTAGAATAAATCAAACTGATGCAAATTCTTAAATATTTATACGCACGGCATTACGTTTAATCAAAACTACTTGGGGATGTGAATCTGACGCTAAGCTCTGACTTTTAAGGATGACGTTGGTTCTGCGGATGTTTGACGCGTCGTGGTCGGCTGGAAGGATCGCAGGGTTTTTACCTGACATCAGAAAAGGCCATTGTTTAAGTGATGGCTGAAAAAAAGTCGTCTGGAGTTCACCGCAAGGCCCAAACCTCCGTGTCATGTCTGGTTCGAGCCATGTTAATATACTATTGTAATTTCAGGGCGCTCACTTTGAACTGTGCACTGTGATCTCAGGTTGTGATAATTCCACAGTGCAATATTTATGATTCCTGGCTTTGTAAATAGAATAATTCTGAAGACACGTTATCAGGAAAATCAGCATGGGATCAATGCGGGACCACATCTGGTTGATGAAACAGATAGAAATATCACTTAATATGGCAATAGCAACAGGATTTATTAGTAAAGAAAAAAAAAACCCTTGAATTATTTTTTATGACTAACACCGATTTAATTAAATAAAGTTACAAATAAATGAGTCATTGTTCATAAGGTGCAGTTTTATAGACCGAAAGCCCCAGTTGAGAAAACACAGTGTAATCGTCTTCTAATATTAAAGGACACATTGGCCGAGGGAGGTTCATGAGTTACACCTGAACTCTGTTGACAACCTGAAACCTCGCCCGTTTTCGCACATAATTTCCCTTCGGCCTTAAATATTTCTTAGTAATTACTAATGATATTATTGAATTAAATTTCCATTATAAAGCATTTCTATTGTCGACTACGTGCAGCAGAATGTTGGCAGTGGTTTGGTTTCATTTCTGTTGTAGTTAATGCATTCATTGTGCACTTTGCAGGATCGCAGTGGGTGGCTTTAAGTGGATCGTAGGTTTTAATAAGCATCAGTCATATCCAGCCAATATTTTCCAACATGCACTAACTAATCCATAATTTTATTATTGACTCAGGAGTTTCTTCCTTCAATGACCCACTGATCGAGGATGTCATGAATGCAAAAACAGTTTACTAGTAAATCGAGACAAATCCATATTGAGACATGAATGAGAGAGCAGCTTATACACAGTATCTGCAGGTCTGAGGAAGGTGAAGTCATGACGTTTTAAGACATTTTTCAAGTCGTCTGGTCAAATTTCAGACCTCACATTCACATAAATAACAGTACAACTCAGCCTCATAGTTATTATACACCAACATGAATAAACAGCACACAAAATAATACTGTAAAATACACAAAAATACACTAAGATGCTCAAAAACTACATTAAAATGCACTAAAATATACAAAAAATAATGCTCCACAGGGACCCACGGTAAATCAGCATGAACTTATACTCATTTTTGTCTAATTGATTAATAGCTCCATCACATTTGCTCTACTTAAACAATCAATGCAAAATTAAAAAATAGAATTGCTTTCTAATTCCGTTTTGTTACAGCAGTAATAAAAGCATAAATAAACAGCCATAACTATGCACACCTACACCTCAGGTCCTCATATATTCCTTTCTCTTCTTGGCCCAGTTTTCTTGTCATCACCCTTTTACCACTCAGGTGGGTCAAACTTGACAGGACAACAAACTCATACCTCACTGCCTCAAAGTCCAGATCAAGTACGAAAAAGAACTATTAAGAGTAAAATAACACTGTCAGTATTATTATAGATTTTGACTTGTTGCTACATATATGTATACATAACATCCATTCTCTCTCCATCATTCCCTCTTTCTTTCCGACATGTCAAAAACACAGACACATGTGTGCCCCGCTCACCACCAACAGAGCTGGGGTTTATTTGACTAGAAAATTACCCTCCTCGTGTTTAACATATCTCCAATATTGTCATCACCAAATATTTATTTGTAGAGGAGAGGACCTCTGAATGGCCACATTCCTGCTGTTCTGCAGAATTTACACAACTTTTAACACTAACGCACATATGCACAGACACACAAACACATGCACACAGAGCCAAGGCTAGATGTGTTTATGGGAGTATTTCACACAACCATCCTGCATATTTAGAAAACGCCTACGTGTACGAGCTCGGGTGAAAGGCAGCCGCGTTTAGAAAGTGACTGTGGGTATTTGCATGATTATAGTCATTTCCGGAAAAAATTTCCAACGTCGTGCTCCCGGCCCCCCTCCCCTCCTTTTCTGTAAACTACTGCTGAACTCAGACCAGATCATGAGTTTGGGCGTTTATCACCGTCTCGCACAGAGCAGTCTGAGTGTTTCATCTGATGAAGTGGATGAGCTGGAAAAGAAAAGTATGACTAGTCAGAAAGTTTCCTAATAACTGAATATTTCTTTAACAGATTTGTTTTTCTTTACCGCAACTCCATGTTTCAGCTCATGTTCTCATCATCTTACGTATTTTTTGTGTAAGTGACATCAATCGTAGTGTCATTAACTGTGTCTACAGTAAAACCACAACGTTTCTAAAAAGTTAAATCAGCTACTTAAAAAAACCCATAGAACATTTGGTTTACTGTGTTTAATCAGGATGAACACATCTAACATTCTACTTAGACAGTCACTGCGTCCACTGGGGTGGCCTACCATCAACTGCACAGTGTGGGGTTGTTCACATTATAAACAACACGCCACAAGGGGGCAGTGATGCTACAAGGACCTGCCAAAGGTCAGAGCGTCTTCCTCATGGAAGAGGGAGAGGGGAACAGAGAACATGAGGGTGGATGATGAAGGACGGTGCCAGAAGTAGAGGAGAAGCACGATGACAGAGGATGAAGAAGCAGTGAAGAGACTTGAGGCGACAGGTATGTAGACAGAGACAGACGCTTCTTAAAAAGATCAGTAAAGACAAAGTAACGGCTTAAAAGTTTCTACTGTATCACATGAAAACTCATAACACAGCATTAATAACAGCCCTGACCTTTAAACAGTTTTATATATAGACCGAAAAAGCAAACCAAATAATCAAATCTTCATTTAGATAGTGCACTAAAAATATGTAAGCCCGTCTGCCAGCGGTGTCCTTTGAATAGCGCAGATGTACACGCACACATACACACAAACAGAGTCACTGGCCTCCCAGAGAGCTGTCCCAGTAAAACCACAGGTCCCAGAGGGAGGCGCCCTGGTGTCTCTGTTGTGACCCGATCTTTAAACAAGCCAAGAGATCTTGCAAGCAGCCGGGCCACGAATGCACAGCCCATGAAAAGATCTGCACTAATAATCTTCACACCACAGGATGTATGAATGTGGTGGACAGTGTCACAGCTTGTCAATCACATACGTACTATCTGTGCCTATCACACAAACTGGAATACTGCTGTTTTAGCCTCTTAGCGTCTTGTTGTTTGTGTTTGTTTAACCCGCTGTGAAAGTCAACTATCGGATCAGTGGGCCAGCACATAAAAGAAAACAGAACCGTGCAATCTCTAGAAAACACAGATGAAAAAAGAGGACCTCTGCTGCACTCTGGAACATCTTTACTGTGTGATATTCTGGCAGCCCAGATGTCTACCTCTTTGGAAGCCTACAAAGGGTAAACCACAAAGATGAAGAGCCCAGTGACCAGTGCAACACATGTACGAAAGCAGACACACACTCATCCAAAGCCTAGCTCTACTGTACTTGCTACCAAACCGCAAACAATTCCAACCAAATGCAGTGCACACTCACTCCACCCAACGCTGTGTCATCCTCACAAAGTGTGGTCGATAAACAGCCCGGTGTAGGCCCATCGCGGACACACACAAGAAGCTCAGAGCAACCCTGACTCAGACCGGCGTAGATTTTCTTTATTTATGAAAAAAAAAAAGCAACAAAGTCACGCATATGAGCGACTGCCTGAATCCTCCTTCCGTAATTGGGTTTTCTGCGACATTTCGTTCACTTCAAAAGCTGCGAGCAATTACTCACATGCATTAAAGTCCAGACCACAAACAGCTAAAATGCCACACGCTTTTGAAGCTGCAAATGGTGTTTATTAAGCTGGCAGTTCAAGACCGAATCTCCAACGTCCATAAAGTCAAACCTTCTAAAACAGTGGCAGTGTTTGCATGTCGTTGTCGGCTGTAGCGCACTTAGGATGGAGCGTCGTTCACCGATAAAATCACAGGTAGAACGGAGCCGCTTTAACAGACGACTGCACATATGAAGGATTTATGAATCGTTTATGATTCATTTATTAATGAGTCTGACGCACACATTGGAAAAAGGTCTACAGGGACCAAATAATGAGTTCACTTGGTTTCTTTGTGTCCTTTGTCTTCTAAATCAGCCATCATCTGATATTTGTTAGCAAGATATTAGAATTTAACCACAATCAAATGAACTGATTCATACACCAATGCTTTAACTCCTTAAATTTACTTCAACTCATCAGTGAATGGTGATGCAGACTTTACAGTAAGTCAGTTATAAAATATTTTAACGTGCTGACTCACAAAAAAGACCAGATACAATAAGATCTGAGATTTAACACATAAAAATGTGCAACATTAGCTGGATGTTGTGCCAGAATCAGTGTTTGAAGACTGTTCTAATTTCATATCATTACTAACCACTTATTGTCCTATTGTTATAAAAATTGTTTTTGTTGACTTTAACATTTACATAGGACGACCCCAAGTACATACCCACCTCCCTGCACACCCACCACAGAAAATAGGAAAAAAATGAATTAATAATGTAATTTAGTGTAAATTTACTTTGTTTAAAGAAAAGTGACACAAATTATAAATAACACAAAAACAAAACATTTCTTGTCTTATTGTTAAGTACAAACAATACATAATATAAAATAGTGTGTGTACCTACTTAAAAGGGTCAGGGCAGGCTATTTTTAGAGCAGTGACTGTGATCTATTACCCAGAATGTTAACCATCCAGTGGAGTGAGACCATCTAACCACTGTCTGTCTGTCTGTCTGTCTGTCTGACAACCGTCTCCAGCTCCCTGCTGCTCGTTGCCTCCCCTGGATAGGTGACCCCTTGTTCACACCTGGGTTGAGGGCAGGGGGTTTAGCAGCGTATCTGAAATGCATCATACACCTCTGATACCCCAGTAGCTCTTGGTCAAGCCGCTCGGCGCCCATATGTTCACCCCGCCACCTGCTGTGTAGGCACCACTGGGGAAGATCTGCTGGATGTCATGATAGGGCGTCTTCCTTTTAAGTGTGTCTGCTCAGATCAGATTTCTGGATTACAATAGATTACACTGGATTTAGGAAATTGAACACATCATGGGAGCTCTGCGGGAAATGTAAAATAGTTTAATATTAGCATCATCTGCACAAAAAGGCCATCTGTGAAATGCCTCCTCTTTGCAATACCTACAACAGTGGAAAAAAAATTACCCTTAAAGTGTCAAATATTATGAAATATTTGTGGAAAACCCCTTTTTGTGTTTCAAAAGGTGTGGCTGCATCAGACAGAAACACATAAATGCAAATCATTTTGCTAACTGCCCTGGCTGTGTTTCATTATCTAATGAAACATCCCATTTTGACCCCGATGGAACAGAGCATGTGCAGAATAGGAGAATGTGGATTTGGAGGAGTTCAATGATCCTTAATGTAATATATCACAAATGCGTGGGGTGTCCAAAAACCTTCTTCCACCACTGTATGTCTGACTCTGTGCTTGTTGGCCTCTTTTGCCTCCCTGCAGCAACAGAGGAAGCTCCTGGGAAGGTCTGTGATAGCAGAGAAGGACTGGTGGCTGATAAGAGAGGTGTGAACAGCAGTGTAAGCTTGTCACTGCAGGGGGTTAGGATGACAGACCACCGGAGGTTAGAGGGTTACAAGGATAAAGGACGTCAGAAAGATGGGCGGGCTGTTATGACCTACCTGTCGGAGCACAGTCAGTCTGTGTGGGTGGAGGGACGGAGGGTGTCGGATTTGGTAGGTACTGGAAATAAATAAACTTGACTTTTGAGATTACAAAATTATTGCTACAGTTGGTGTTAAATATGGTGTTCTGAATCCATGTGACCAGAATAAAAAAGAAAAAAAACAGAAGAACTGTTAAAGCTGTGAAAGAGGTTGGAATGTTGACTAAACTCTGAGGAGGTGATGATAAAGTATTTATTTATTTATTTATTTATTTATTTAACCCAGCAAATATTCTGCCTAAACTCTGCCCACGGGATCAATAAAGCTCTATGTAATCTAATTTAATCTCATCTATTGTAATCTAATGTAACGTAATGTAATCTAATCTAATGCACAAAACTCCATTCCAGCACCTGTGATTTGGTAATTGTACTTGTGAGGTGTGTGATATTCCTTATCAAATACATTTCTGACAACTATTTTAATGTAATGTTCATTCGGTGTTGACATCTTTGACTATTCAGTGTTAAATACATTTAGTTGTGTGTGTTTTTCATCAGTAGAAGTGTTGCTGGGCCTGGAGACAACTATCCCTCCGCTCTACTGCTGTATAGAGTCATAAATCGACCATGTGATAAGGTTTCTTTGCTTAGCCTCTCCTGTCTGCGTCTTATCACACTGTCGCTCAACCCCCCCCCCCCCCACCCCCCCCCCCACCCACACACACACGCACAGACACACACATCATTCCTCCCTCGCTCTCTGGCTCTTTC
>JAPQRQ010000009.1:28242798-28260379 GCA_037367365.1 Apogon talboti
CCCCAGACCCCCACCCTGGCTCCTCGTTCTGCCGCTCCATCTTTCTTCCATATTGTTCCCGCACTTAATTACTACATTTTTCTCTTTATTTTAAAAATGGCACTGATTTCTCATTACTCCGTGTCATAACAAAGAACAACATTAATCATGTTTGGTTTTTGTAAAAGGGGAGACAATGAAAAAGAAGAAAAATAAGAATAGTTGGCTATGGCAGAGCCTATAACTGCCAAAAAATCTTATCATTGTTAGATCCATCTGGAACGGCTACTCAATTAGAAGAAATCATCTGGGACTGTCACATTGTAATGCAAAGGGTTAAAGGCGAGATATTAAATTACTATTTGCCTTTGGATCTATAAAGGGGATATTTCAAAGCAGCACAGCTTCGTCCTTCTGCGTTAAAACCCATGCCTGTAATTGTCTTTAATTTATTAGAATGTTCCAAACCTCAACTGTGTTAAATGGAAACACATTAGTTTGGCTCTGCAGGAGTTTCAACAAGTGTACAGGGACCCCCCCCCAACCACGACCCAGAGCCTCCCAACACCAACCCGCTCATTTCATTTTCTAAGTAAATTGGAATTTTGTTTTAATTCACTGGTAAACAATTAGACAGAAAACAGATGTCACTGGCCTTATTTGAAAGCAACGCATCTCTTTGGTGAATTAACTTTCCATGAAAGACATAAAATGAGCAAGAACAAAACAGGGAGGATTAAAACATGTGAGAAAGTCGCCCTGAAAACACACTACTGCTTATTCAATTATGTGGACTCATTAGTTTGAGTCGTTTCTCCGGCACACCAAAAATTATCATTCCCAAAAGGGCTTTTAAGGTTAATTCTGAAATTATTTCAGGCAGACATCTGAAGTGCTCTATACTTGCTTGTCTAATTAGACATCAAAATGGAATTTAACCGTCTACTCGACTGAATATGTTAAAATCAAACATACAAATCTTCTCGAGCTCCTAAAGAACATGTGAAAAAAATGGAAAGGAAACGCCTTCTGGTATGAGTTAAAGGATCCATAAGTAAAGTGCGGGCGATTTCCAGAGCCTGTCACATCCTCTAAGAAATGAGACAGCACAGAGATCACACATTCAAAGTCAGAGGGGAAACATGGATGCTAAGACTTCTCTGTGCAAAAATCAACTGCACTCAATCACACAATAAAATATGCACATACTAAAAAAAATGATGCATATGTGGATGCAAAATGGCACATGAATTCATGTTTAAACTCTAGACTACTTGCTGGCACCTTGATGTCAAAGTTTTTCGCCATTTTGTTAAATAAATATTATGCTTCAAGAAAGGGACAGGCGGATTGAGCAGCACTGCTCAGCATCGAATCCCTACAAAAACCAGAAGCAACTAATCACATGTAAAATAGAATATAAAAGTTGATTGTGGCTCATTATATGTTAATCTTTTCAGTATGTCCACGCTGTATGGAGTTAGCGTTTTTCTTGCTCCACTACTCAAGCTCTACACTCGAATGTATAATGATCACGCTTTAAGAATTTACTAAATGGAATCAACAGAACCACATGGGACGAATAAAATGCGTTTGATGCCAAGGCCAAGTGCTCAAACAATTCAGAAATGTCATGATCACAAAACTCTGAGGGCTCAGAGTCGGTCCTGGGGGAGCAGAGGGCGCAGCCCGTTTTCGACTGGTGCTACCCCACCTTTCATCTGTGGCTGAACGAGGCGTTGCATCCATCATTCCATTAACGCTCTACTCCCAGTCGCCCTCTGGACGACGGCAGGGACACGGGACATGTGCACTGGCCAAACACTTTGATGTAAGCCTGATTACGATACAAAACGCAGGCCTGCAGACGCACACAAATGCCCGAGCACAAACACGCTTACTTAGCTAGCTCTTCACTTAGCAGAATATTTGACAAAATGCACGCACATGAACAGAGAAATAGAAATGTTCCATGTCTGGTGATATTGTTACTGTCAAGCAGCGCTGGTCTTTCCATCTCTGAATGGACTGACAGGTAGAGTGAACATAAAAGAAGGGTTTTGGCGTAAATGAGAGTGAGTGTGTGGAGATGTCTTTGTGTAGTTATGAGAACAAATGGTAGTATTTGGGCTCTTAGGAAAACAAACACTGTTTTAGGGTGAAAGTGTGGTTTAGAATTTGGTTTAGGTTAGAATAAAGGGCTAGTGAATGAAATGGGATGTCCAGAAAAGATAGAAATACATGTTTGTGTGTTGTTCTGCAAGGCTTTGTGCTCAAAATTAAAATGAAATGCAAAAATACATCAGAGTTTGTACTTAGTAGCTTTCAAGAAATCTAATGTATTGCATGTGAGCGGAGACATAATGGAAAACACTAAGATATGAGAATAAAAGAAAACAAAAGAAAAAGGTAGAGACAAAGGGAGATGCAGACAGACTGAAGGAAAGCATAAGCGAGAAATGAAGAACATTAAAGAAGAAGAAGGGAAAAAAATGGAGGAGAGTATTGAGGCGGTGATGAGAAAGAGTGCAGGCCTCCGCCGCTCCACATCTGCTGGAGATATATCCAGTGCTTCTGGGAGTCGCCCCCCCCCCCACCTCTGTTTTACCTTCATCTTCTTTCTCTCCCTCCCTCTTTTCGTTTCCTTTCGGTCTTCTGGTTTGTGTTCAGATCAGGTTTTAATATTCAAAAATATGTACTGTCTTTATGAGCCATTGCTTCGCTGAAATAATATGCACTCTAAATCAAAGTAATAGTCTGAGGCCGTGCACTAAACAGAATCTAACAGAGTTCCTAAAAGTATCTATCTATGTCTGTAAGGCTGTAAAAGGCGGAATAACCCTTTAAGAAACACTGCTGTTCTTTTAAAATCTATATTTATGTCAGAGAATTTATCAGTGACTGCCCGTGCATTTATCAAACTGAGTTCCCACTGAAATGTAAGGATTTCCTCACTTTACATATTCAGTTTATAGCTGCATCTCTGTGTTCCCTTCACCAGAAATCAGACAGTGATTGACTGGGTGACGATCAAAAAGCAGCTGAAGCCCGAGTTACAGATAACCTGCCAAATCCGCCGTCTATAAACCCAACGTGTCTTCTGGTTTGGCTACAACATAAAGTGACAGCGAGTCCGGCTCAGCTCCTATACGTAAAAAGCCCCGTGGTCTGACATGATTTAGGATTCAGTTTGCGGGTTTGTGTAAGTTAAGATGACACAATGAATCTTTGCAGCCTTGCATTAAAAGTGATGTACAGTTGTGACTCTGAGGACAAGTCTGAGACGAATACTTCGGGTGTATTGTCTTACACTGTCATGCACTTGGTGAGTGGAGAAGGGTTGGACGAACAACAGTCGGAGATATCAGTGTTCTTAAACAGAGCTTAAACAATGTTACTGTTAAGAAAAAAAGTCATTAATCAGATCAACATTAATTACACATTGGACTAATTCTGTACAAAGATTTACAAAGACAATATAGCAAATATCATTTATTGTGTCTGTGGGATTTTTAAGTCCTTTGAGTTTCAGATTCAAGGATTAATTATCAATTTTAAGGATGATTAAGAACAGTTACATTTAAGACTGTTGTCTTATAATGTCATGTGCATCATGAGGACATGATTCAGTTCTGTAATTACCTCTACTGAAGGACACACAAATTTAGGATTAAGGGGACAATAATCCCAATCTGGAGAACATATACGTCTGCTATGCTTTATCATTTCTATTTCATCTGCTTTCTCTGTAAAGCAGTTTGTACCTTAATTGAAAAGTGCTCTATAAGTAAAGAAAAATATTATTATTCTCCTTATTAAGTGAAGTGGTCTGTTGAGGGGATCACCTTTTTTTAGACATTTATGGACTCGGGAGTTACTTACAGCTACAACAACAGAAAGATGGACAAGTGATCGACGTCCAAATGCAACAACATCCAGTGGAAGTTCAACAGCAGTCTGATAGCAGAGCCGGAGAGAGGCAGGTAAGGGGGAGTACTGACGACATATTGGTATTCATGGCTTCATTCACAGACTAATTTTAGCTTGAAGCAGAGCGTACAGTGGAGATCAGGAGAACCTGGATACTGGGACAAACCAAACTGTATCCACGTTACTAAATTAAGCCCGGCAGCACAGTGTGTTCTGCATTTCTGCTGATTGATATAACATTTTCCCTTTTAACACAGACATACGCTTAGCATAAATGCCTTATATTCTTTGGAATAAAGGCACAATGAGAAACTGCTACTGCAATATGACATCAGCGCAGCCTTCAACAGTAATCTCGGAGTGGTTAGCTGTTGTTAGCCAGCTCAGTCAAATCATGACAAAGAGTATGCGACCTGCGCTAATGGAAAAACAAGCTGCTGTTTGGAGAAGTCGCACACCGAGACATACCATGTTGCCAACCGACAATACTGGAGTGGAAAACACTTATCGGCTTTGCTAAACAAATATCTGGAACCGGGTACTGCGTGCCACTGTCGGAGAAAGGAAAATATGATAACCTAAACAAAGTTCAGAAACATGCATTAGATCACCAGTGTTGTGATGGAATATGTACGACCAGCACCTGTGACAAATCCAAACACAGCGACCAGGATTGGAAAAGGATCTAAAAATGCAGAAATATCAAAGAGGGAGCCATTCAGGATGTGAAAAATACACAGGTTGAACAAAAGTCTGTGCCGCAGAGAAATGCAGCGATGGATTCAGTGGAAAGAAAGTTTTGCACATAAAAGAGGCTCAGGGCAGAAAGGAGGGAGGCAATGTCTTAACGCATTTCAACAGCTTTTACCTGAGTTCCTGCAATCGTCTCCTTGTTGAGGGACCTGAACGGAAAACGCCAGAAGGTCAGGGGCCAGCAGAGATTCAGGCTTGCGGATCTCATTAAGCCAGCGGCTCATGTGGAGTTCTTTGGTGTCCGACGGGCCCTGGATCAGAGGGACCAGCTTCTCCTTCATCCCTTCGCCTGAACCTTGGGAACAAGAGTTACAAAGTCTCCAGTGGCCGCAATCACAATGGAGTTTATTAATGCGAAAGACATGTTTATATCAAAACAAGAAAAAATATTATCAAGAGCCTGCGTTGGATCCTGTTTATGGGGGTTGTGTGTTTTAGAAATGTTTCCCCTTGTGCCGGTAGGGGGGTGAAGCATTAAAAATACAGAAACAGAGACAACAGAGATGAGTCGATGGCCTTTGTTTTGTAAGAACAAACACACAAATTGTGTTGTGTTTCAGTGGTGATGATCATATGCAATAAAATGATAT
Organism: Apogon talboti; assembly: GCA_037367365.1. Classification (NCBI taxonomy): domain Eukaryota; kingdom Metazoa; phylum Chordata; class Actinopteri; order Kurtiformes; family Apogonidae; genus Apogon; species Apogon talboti. The sequence continues at coordinate 28,248,051 of JAPQRQ010000009.1, forward strand.
TTTGAACACTGTGAGCCGGTGAAGTTTAATTCCAAAACAGTGCAGTGTTGATTTATTATCTTCGTATCCAAGTTACTGAATGTGTACATTATTATATGCATCTCATATAGATATTAATTTCGAAATCAGAAAATTAATTGCACATGCTGGTATTTTTCTATTCCTATATTGACAGCTGCAGTAAATTTTTAATCTGCCTGACATCATGTGTGCAGTATGACCTTGTGAACTCGGTGCTATGACACTCGCTTCAATAACATCCTCGCCATCAAAGACATGGCCGGAGCCCAATGACAGTGCCCCAGGAGAAAACAGCGACTGAATCACACAGCTGGAGACACATCAAGATAACGACAGAGAGGGAGAAACTCAGAGGAAGAGAATGAGAGAGCGGAGTGTATAAAAGTGTGAGTTAAAGAAGGTAAAAGAAGAGTCTAGTCGGCCTCGCTCTCTCCCTCCTACACAGGCCGTAAAGTTTTAACAGGGCACAGCTGCACACACCTGGGGTCCTGGCGCACACTTTTACAGCTCCCACGGTTCCCGAGGCACATTTCACCGTCGCACGGCTGCAGAACTTCAGCTCCAGGTTTTGGACCGAGCCCTCGAGAGTCGGTGACGGGCCCGGAGATTTCACACCTAATAAAAAAAAACAAAGCGAAAATTAAGTGCAGTCCAGCAGGTTTAAACGCTGCTGCCGGAGCTTCAGCTGATTGGCCCTTAATTGTTCCTGACCCCTTTTTTCGCCGCTGAAATTGTGAGAAACCAGGTCCAAGGCGAGTGGATTTGGTTATTTAACCCATAAAGACCCAGTGCTACTTTTGAGGCAGTTGCCAAATCAAGTTTTCTCTATATTTGACCTTTTTTAAGTGATTTATCACCATTTATTGTAATATTATCTTCTTTATTTGAGTGAAAATCAGGTATTTCCTTGCATTTATTTCACTGATCATCTCGTTGTTCATAAAAGCTCAGATTAAAGTTGAGCATTATAATATCAGAAACAAAGAAAACTGAAAAAAAAAAAACAGACTTTTTTGGCAAAAAAAATCATTAACAGAATGTAAAACAAAGTGTGTCCATCCACCGTCATTGATCCAACTCCATGGGTTTTACTGGTGAATCAATGTTGTAGAAGATGACGGTGTTTCCACGGTAACTACGGAGCCTCTGAACGTCCAGATGGGCCATATCTGATAACCATGAAAAAATGACAAACTTTAATTACATGTACTGATAGGATTATCAGGTCTTCAACACTTTACATCAGTAGATTATTTTGGTGAACGGTGGATGTTTGGATCTTTATGGGTTAAGATCTGTCTGGAGTTGTAGTGGTGCCCTCTGTTTCTAGTGTCAACTCGCACTTATGTTTTTATCATGCAAACACAAGAGCAGAAAAGTGTAAAACTTTCTTTAAAACATAAGTGGACAGCCGGTAAAAGCCACAACCCAAATACCAAAGATATGTATTTATCAGTTAGTGTTCCAACTACGCAAGTCCCAGTGAAAACATTTACAGTATATAGATGGGATTTTGGATAGACCGCCATAAAATTCCGAGATCACAGCCATATTGTTTTCTTATAAAGTGCTCAGGAAGGATATTAAAAGAGATAAAAAGCCTTAAATTGTCAAGTGCTTGTTCTAAATGTTTTACAAGTTCCAAATAAATCTACCGAGTGGAATGACTTGAGCATTTAAGTTAAATAACAGAGGCTATTAGAAGTATGAGTAATAGGCCAATATAAAGGATATATCTTTCCAAAACAATATCCAATACAGTCACGCCTGTATCCAGCTTAGTGTCAACTACTGCTCACCTAACACCAGCATTACATCACAGGAGCCTCAAGTGCTCTTACTCAATGATTATTTCTCTTAATGGCAGCTTAGTGTGGAAGAATCCTCCATCTGCCATCTTTCCAAAATGAAGCTCACACTGTGGTAAAAGGGGGAGGAGGAGGAGGGGGGGTTACATACTCGCCATTATAATATGTCAATGTTATTTCTATGGTGAGAGGCTATTTCAAACACATTACAGGAGAAGGAGAGAGGAATATCTGGACGTATAAAAGATACCATGGAGTTAAGGAGTTCTTGGCCAAACCGCCTGTTGAGAGAAGAGAGGAAGATCCATCTATCACATGCTACATTCTTCCAGTGAGCTGGAACTGTCCAAGGGAATCGCATTAAATTCTTACATCACCTGTTCCAATAAGGCTTTACTTCTCAGAATAATCCCCTCTTATGGCGATAGCTCTTAATTTCCTTTAAGCATAAGTAGCACTTTGTGAAGTTTACAACTCAGTAACAAGTGGCTTCTCTTAAAAGAGCAGGTGAGAAAGGATTATTGCTAACAGGTAACTGAGAAGGTAATGTATTCATCAGACGTAGGTATATATAGGAAAAACAATGGTCAGGTTTCCTTATAATGTAGATCCACTCTTTTACCTTGTTCCTTAAAAGTTACAGGTGGCAAAAATAAGTGAAGAAATTACCGCACATCTTCCTTCTGAAGCTTTCTTTTCTCAGTCAAAATCGAAAGCCTATGATGTTGTTTCACGTTGCTATGGAAAAGTTCAACTAAAATATGCAGGTTATAGTAGCTGCCATGGAGTAGCTGCAATAGTGGGGTCATGTCTCACTGAATCTCAAGAGCAATCAGTGATTAAAACTGTATGTTACCCCTAACTCTCCAAAAACACCTGTAATTAAGCAAAACCTTCCATCAGACACATCCCTGAGTAAATTATCAGGTTATTAGTCAGAAATGTAATAGACCAGACTCTGTTCTTATTGATATTATGCTTTTACTCCATCGCCATGGTGTTATAATTTGTTGTACTTCCTGTTTTGATCCTGTGTTGTGTTTTTGTGTTGATCGGTATATTTTTTTATTTCTCTATGTGTGTTAGTTCTTGATGAGTTCCAATAGAAAGGAAAAACAGTTTCAGGACGGAGAGAAGACTTGTTTCCTCTCATGATCTGCTTTTCTTCTTCCAGTTCTCTTGCATTATATGTCCTTTCACCATCGCTCCAAAGTCCAAATCCAATCCAAAATCTGTTAGCTGCATTAACTGATCAAATGATTAACTCACTGATTGTTTTCCTGATGTATTGTCAGCAAACAGTAGAAAATCTCAAGCTTCAAAAAGGCTTTTCTTGTCATTACATCATCACAAAATAAACCAACAAAACTAGCTATGCGTTTGTCAGTTTACTTCTTTAAGTTGGTTTAACGTCAAAGAGGGAAACGGGTGATGAAGGAAGTCAGTAGACATATAAACAGAGCTCATTTAACCAGAAGAATTACTGGCAATTGCCAAATTCCCTAACCACTGACTTCCCTCCTCTCCCCCAGACAAATTACCCAGCAACCTCTTCACCTGCTGTCTGAGAGGCCCTCTATGAGCACAGATGGAAGATGGGAACGTTAATAACCCTCTTTCTGTCTTGCTGCCTGCCACTTGATCTATCTGGAAGTGAAACAGGGCAGTGTTGTGTGTCTCTGTGGCTTTGGTGAAACCGTCTCTGTACAAAACTTTTCAATCTGTACGACACGGGTTGCATTTCAGGTGCAGGAATCCATAGAAGCTTGTGGTTAAAGCTGCCTTTTTTTTTTTTTTTTTTAGCATCGATGGGTAAAAATTCCACAATTACCTTTCAGCGTATTGTAATTCAAGTGGTCTGAGAGGACGTGAGACTTGTGTATATTCCTGCTCTGTGTTTTCAAGCTGCAGAAAATCTACCCAGACTTTGCCTAATCACAGACATTTTCAGACAGGTAGGTGACCACCGATCCGATTCCTGGACGTCATTCTACTTCTCTGTTCCACGTCTCATCGTGGAAGCTTGGAAAAGGGCTTGATTTCCAATAACGGCATGAAACAACATCAGGTTCATCCATCTGTATGTTTAGACTCTCAATTTGGAGGGAGAAGAGAGAGTTGTAGCGGGATTTATACTAAAGATTAGACGAAAAAAAGAGTTGTACAGTAATTATTTTGACAGGTAAAGCAATCTCAGAATAAGTCAAAATTTAGGTGGAATTTGGAATTTCCTTTTCACTTTAAAAGGATATATACAAATGCTAAGTCTGTATCAAAACAAGATGTTCCATTGTCAGGTCAAACATGACCAAACTGGAGTGATTTTCACCACTTTTAATACTTTTTTACCTAGATCTCTAAAATGAATGTAAAATGTGCAAAGGCAACAACCATTTTGGTTAGGAACTGTTTCACACAAAAACTAGATGTTTCTTTAGTATCATACTTTGTTGGCTCCTACAATTATTATTACTATAGTTATTGTTAAAAATAAATCTGGAGGTCTGGAGTTTGCTTCTGAGAGCCTTCAATGACAGCTCACTGCTATTAATGTGTCCTAAGTGCTAATGCTAATGCTGTGTTGTTTTTATTATGGGTAAAATGCAGAGTGACTGAATTTCCCTGCAGGGATAATAAAGCAAGTTAATCTTAAATGTTTTCTTTAACCTTTAATTTGTAAATGTGGTATAATTCTAATGGGACCGTTTGTCTCTCAGCACTGAAGTTAGGTCCCATGGTGCACAGGGGAATGGGCAGGGCTTCCACCTGTTAATATAAGAGGTACGTGAAAGCTGGGCACACATGCCACTATATTAGAAAAGAAAAACACATTTGAAAACATATGGATTTTAATTTTAATACTAAAGAATTTATCCGTCTCTCTAGAGCCCCTGAGTATGTTTTGAGGACATATGAACACATACAGTATATATTTTCGATTACATGAACATTTTCCTGTTTTTCTACCAGAGTTCTAAAGTGCAGGCCTATCCAGAACATGAGGCCATTCCCCTGCCTGTTTGCTCTTGGATAAATGGCACTAGGGGTATCACTATAACATATCCTGCTTGCCCACGTAGATGTCCTAAAGGGCACGGTGCACCTGCTGGGGTGGGAGCTGTTGCGTAGGGGGGCTCTGGACAATGTTTTGGCCAGCTGTTGGACTATAAAAACGTAGGGTACACAGGAAGAGGAAAAACACGGTTAGTAGTTTGTCGGCGTGAACAGTTGTATTCAGTTTGGTAAGAGTGTGTAGTTCAGCCAGAAGACGTGTGTGCTTGCGACTTTCTTTGAGTGAGTTTGAGTGAGTGAGTGAAATGTGTGTGGTGCTGTTATTCCTCCACCGCAGGCAGGTGCAAGGAGAACATAAACACACAGCTAGGGGCCAGAGGCTACGGCACTCAATCAAACACTGTGAGGGCAACTATGGGCAGCTGGATTTGCCATCCCGAAGGCCGAGCAGAAAGTGAAGAAAAAAGGAAGGAAAGGGGGAATGGAAAGAGTAGAAAAGGAAGAGAGATTTTTTTTCACATAAAGGACAGGAAAAAAAAAAGAACCCCGGCGTGGTCATGGGGCGGCATGTGAACGGTTTTTCTTGTTTCTACGTACGTTACCTTATCACTCACAAACCTTAATGTGGTGTGCACATTTCTGTGTGTGCATGCGAGTGCGTGTGGGACATCTGCAGACATAAAAGCCATGTTTTACACATTCCAACATGTCCTGCTCTCACTGCTTTGAAAAATGGTATGGGAAAGTTGTCTGCTTATAAAGCTGGGCTAGGCCATTCTACATGCCTGCACAGAAGAAGCACAGTTCCTGCAGTAGCCCACATTTACACAGTTCTTTAAAAAAAAAAAAAAAAGAGCAGAAATGTTCACTTCTGCTGCTATGGAACGCTTGTTTTAGCAAATAAGCCAGGAGATTCACATGAGAACACTAAATTGTTATAAGATGAAGAAGGGAAAGAAAGAAGGCCTCCTCCCTGTGTGAAAAGTTTTATAATGTTTGCACTTCAGGAAACAGCCAGAGGAGCCATTAAGTGCTGATGCAGAACCTGTAACTGCCTTTACTGCTGAAGGTGAGGCTGAAGAACTAACAATATCTGGCAATAGGTTGGAGCGAGCAAGACTAAAACAATGGCTGAGGTAAGAAAAAAGAAGATATACAGACATAAGATAACCTGCAAAACAACACAAAGTATAAACATCTGATAAGAATGAGGAATCAAACAAGCATGTACATATAAGCTATTTTCTAAATTATTATTAATTTATACAATAAAATGTGCAAAAGCTATGTTTTGCTCATGGAAGGCAGACATTCATTATAGAGTTTTTTTCCCTATTTGTCTGTATTTTGAACAGGGGTGTACATACATAATCAATACAATGTCGAGTCAAAACAGTATGCATGGTTGACGTCTTTTTATAAGTGTCAATTCATTTTCATCTGGGGGTTGTTTGGTGATTGGTGGAGATTAATGTTTTATTGACACTGAACTAATGGTTATGGTGCTGCATATGTTAAGTCTGCAAAGTTATTGTTAATTCAATTTATGTGGATTCCATGTGTTAATGATTTCACAACTAATCGACTTAAATAGGCTTGATTATTTGGCTTCAAAAGTAAGAAAAATTCAAAATTTCGGTAAATTTATGACCAAATCCAATCACATATTTTCAATCTGGTATATTAATGTGGTAAAAATTGTTCAGTGTTCACAAGACTGGTGTTTAAATTGTGATTTCATTCAACCTTTTGCACAAACTCACAGACTAGCCCTCCTCTTCTCCAAAAATCTGTCACTGTCTTGTATAAAGGCTCTAGGGATCGGTTTGATATGTGATGACGGTCAGTCGTCAGTAGGACAGACACTACAGCCCAACACTACTGGGAAGGTAGACGGACAAAGAAAGGCAGAGAAGGAAAGTGGACCCAGAGTACTAACAACTCAACGTCTGGCAAAAAGCCCACAGCAGCGAGGGGGCTGACAGAAAAAGAAGTAGACATAGACAGGTTAGGTGGACTGAAAGCAGCCAGCTGAGCCATTAAGTGCTGATGCAGAAACAATAACTGTCTCTCCTAAGTTAGGAGGGGCTGAAGTAAAAGCAGTAAGTAGGAGCAGGAGGTCCGTTGGCACCGGGCCCAGCACTGACACACAGCAAAAATACAGACACACACCGAGGGAGGAGGACACGAAAACACACAAGGTGAAGCAGGAGAGGTTAGACCTGCAGCCAGAACAACAGTCAGAACAGAGCAGGTCTGGCAGCGGGTTAAAGGGGTGAAGAGGATGTTAAAAATCTGGCTTATACATTCAGGATAGCACACACAAACATGAAGCCACTGGTGAAAGGTCAAGGTTTCTGCTTCTTATTTATGTACATTATTTCCAACAAGAACACTTACGGATGATACTTCCTGGTTGAATAATCAGTTTTTATCAACGTGATGTTTACATGGGTATGTATGAGTGTATGTATATACATAAGTATTAAATTGCAATTTAATACACCCCTTGTATAATATGTTTTTAACTTTAATTTTTGCATTTTGTCATTTGCCTCATTATGTTTATGTATGTTGAATGTCTTTTAACTGGGTTTGTGTGGATGTAAAATTTCCCTACATTGTACGACAATAGAGTGAATGTTGGATCTTGAAAATAAGGGTTGGGCAATCTGATGATCTTTTATGGGGGATAATATTAATTTGATGCATGGCAGTGCTAGTCTTTGCACAGATTAGATATTAAATAAATACTGTACAAACTTTTTTACTCCACTAATATTCATTTTAAATAACAGAAGTTCCAATGCCATTAGGTACTGAGTGTGTTGCATCATGGAGTGTTTTTATAGTCACTCTTCACTATTCATTTAGTCCACTTTAACCTGCAGAAGTTTGTGTAATAGCCTGTTTTGCTGCCACTGATGAAGTAAGTACATCCAGCTGCTGGTTGGATACAACTGTGTGATGTGCAGCGAGTTTGGTTTTTGCCAAAGCAGGGGTGCAAACACACTGTTGGACGATTTTATGTTATTATGAGGAGTATAAAAATATTTTCAGTTTATTATGAAGCTATGGTGGGACAAGTTAGACTATGACGGGCCAAAAGATGAGGTAATTAACAGAAAACATTGCAGCTGTATGCACCACAATTAGGAAAAAGTTGCCTGGGGTTTGCTTCACCTAGCGCTTGGGTAAATATTCAATAATATCGGCGCAAAAGCATTTTTTTCCCCGAGTCAAATGACATCAACAACAGAAAAACATAATCTAGTTTGGTTGTAACGACCCACATCTTACAAGACATGAGAAAGGGATCATAGTTGTTGTATGATCTTTTGACCAGGCTGATCAGTCCTAATGAAAACCAAACACAACAATTTAATTTCTGAATAAATGTCTCCGTAAACAGTATATTTTTTGCATAAACATACAAAGCACTGATGTTCTGAATGTGCCTGAGTAGTCAAATCAAAGTCAGAGGGGAACAGGCATGTATCGCCAAACACCCCCACCGACAGACCACCTTTCAGCTCTCACAGCCGCTGCCACCGCCACCGCCGTCACACTGGGTAAAGGTTAGACTGGTGGAGTGTGCAAGTGTTCTGTGGTGGTATGAAGACAGCGACGGGGTGTAAGTGCTGGTGGTAGCTGAGGCTGGGGGTCTAATTTCCATGATTACCATCCCTTCCAGGTGCTGCCTGCCTTTCTGTCTGCCCGCTAAAGCAGTGACACATGTTCTCCACTCATTCAAACCTTAGTTCTCTCTGCCACTGAATTACCACAATTAAGGAGGCTTCATGCGGAAGCAATTTGGCAAACACTAATGGGCCTAGGCAGTGGGGTTTGGAAGACAGTGAAAGAAGGAGCGGAGGAAGAAAAGATAGATGGAAGATGTAGAGCAAAGCTGAGTCAAAGGGTTATAGAACAAGTGAGGAAGATGAGAGAGAGTAGGAGAAAAGGGGAGAGACAGATGTGTGGAGGGTGATATAGAAACATGTGCAGTGACATGGAGGATTCCCACATTGCCACTTGTAAGAGACGATTAGCCGGTGGTGAGATAGGCCATTAAAACACAGTTCTGGATGAGAGGGCCTGCCTCTCAATCTCCCATATCCCCCGTCTAATGCTGCCCTGACAAATTTGGTTAGCACAGAAACAGGGGCATTCTGGCTTTGAAGTGGCAGCCAGGAAGGAATGCCAGTGTGGTTCCACCATGAGAGGGATGCTCGAAACTACAGACCGCAGCTAATGATGCTAAACCAGGCCCTCCGTCACTGAAATGCAACTCTGGATTACTGCTCCCTTCTTCAGCCTCTCAAGATCTTGGTGACTCAATAACTCACACTGGTCTCTTTTCTCATGCTACCTCCCCCCTCTCCCTTTTGTCACTATGGAAGAGAATTAAAGAAAAACTGAGCAGAACTTTCTTGTTTATCAATAATCCACTGAGATCAATATTTATGTCCCAGCTTTGCAGATGCTGACTGAGTCTGTGTGTGGTGGTAGCCAAGACGTGACTGGGGTTTTGGTGCTGCTGAGGCACTTCAATGGGACTTACAGTGGAAATTTATGTCTTTGTGACGTGGAGCTATGTGCTCGGTCGGCACTAGTCACTACCCTTAGATGGGCCGGTTGGCTCACAGCAGGGAGCCAGCTCTGCAGACACTACCAGATGACTTAAATACAAACAGATTTATTGGAGGCTGACACTGATTCAGGGCTTAGCAGTCTGCTGTGGGCTCTTTAAAGCACATTCCATTTACAGAGCATTTTGCTTCAAGCATCAGTGAAACACTCTGATTTGTACATGTCTTCATCTAGATAACCAATGACTTACTTAATCATCTTCTCTTGAAAGTATTTATTGTGTGAATACATATACAATCAATTCCCAAGTAATACCTTCAGTTTAAAAGCTTCTGTTTATGAAGGAGGTGGTTTTCTGGAGTTCTATGAAAACACTTGACATCACAGCTTTTGTTTGATTCATGTGTTTGTGTCTTTAAGGAGCTTTCATGTAAAATACAGTCATCTAAACAGAATAAATACACTTTTTATATCTTCGCCCGTCTTTCTTACACAGCCTTCACAGAGCATTGCAACAGAGGCTTTCATATTTCAGTATACTGACCGCTTGAACCTACCAAAAGTCCACCAAGTCCTGGCCGGCCACTAGCTGCCACACTCAACTACAGGAGCATAAAGGATCTGAGATTAGCTACATGTTCAGGAGCAACACTGATAGTATATTAGATTTAGTGGTGAGTGGAAAGATGCCTCAGAGAAACCATCGATGATTCATATCAGAAAGCTGAGATAAAAAGTTGGATGTAAAATTTAGGTTTCCAGATTCTGTATTGGGATCATTTATGTTATCCAACATGCCAAGGATCACATCGTATTTCCCATGACAGAAAAATGGGCTACTATTCAAACTAACAGCAGAAAGAAAAGCCTTGGCGCACTCTCAGTTGACTTCTGATTTTCTTTTACATATCATCTTTCGCCAGAAGCCTGCGGACGGTGTGAAGAAAGGGGGGATGATGAATGAAGAATCACCGTAAGAAATGACAAGCTTTATGTGTCCTCTTGAACGCCACAAACACCCAGAGGGAGTGTGTGTGCATTTGTGTTTTGCATGTGCGCATAAAGGGCCTGTTTGGTGAAGGTTGATTTGAGATGTTGAGACCTCAGGCTCCTCATATGTTCCTCTCATCTCGTTAAACATATAAATATCCATGTAATCTGATGTCCCATTGTGGTACAACACAACACAACAAACTTCTGTTTTGCATCGTCTCCACTAGCTTCTTTCATTAGCTCTGATCTCCAGCGCACACCAGAAAAAGAGCAGAGAGCTTCAGAAAGACAAAAGAAACGAGGAAGGCCCGAGTCTGGATTGACTTAAAACATCATCACAATCTGCCAGGAGTGGAGCGGGGGGCGTCTGTGGCTCATTGAAGTTTTCATTGACAAGAACCGTCTCAAGTTCCATCCAAGATTTATTTATCGCTTCTCTGATGCTGACACAACGTGTTTTTAATGTCAGGAATAAGGTTGCGTATGGATGAAAAAGCCCCTTTTCTTTCCTTTCCCTCCTGCTTTCTTCCTGCCCTGATGTCAATCCGTGAAGCAGACAAGTAGACAGGCAGAAATTTCTCTCAAACCAATAAGTTACCTCTTCAAAGAAGTATGGATACTTGAGTGAGGGGCCAGGCCACGCTGAAACAGACATCTCAGGGTTTTCATTAAATTTCCCATCTCTTTACTGACATTTGTGACAGCCACAGACCATGAAGAAAGGCTCTTGTCCTTCCTTCTTTCACTTTCATTGTGGAACAATGAAAAAGGACTATCAAAATAATCTCCATGAGCTAAGTGCATGGGCCGTCATATGACAGGGCAAAGCCGGCTTGTCTCGATTAATAGATGGGAAACATTAAGGTTCTGAGTAAGTAGGGCTATGTCAGCCATAATCTGCACAGGAAAACGGTGGAAAACAGAGAGGAGTTCAACCTCCCCTGTTCAGTCTCATGTCCAGGAATATGCTACCAACAGCTGCATCATGGGCGACTGTCAGAGAAACAAAAAGAAGTGGAAAAAGAGATGGACGGCTCTGTTCTGCAACCAGACAACATAAAATGCACAACATGCCATGGATCAGCTTACGGAGGTGACAGAGTGATATGAAAATGGACACTGTTTCCCCTCCAATAACACGGAGCTATTACCGACACTTATTGTGCGGCAGCGTCACAGGGGGATTTGCGTCAGAGCCATATTCAGGAAGGCAGTTAGATCACAGGGAGGTTAACCGCTGGCCATGACAGAAGCAGCCTTTTTCATGCAGTGCAAAAATGCGTAAAAACTGTTGTTGACACAGTCTTCTCAGAGATTTGTTTCCCAGTAATGGGAAATATCAGTGTGAAGAAAGGAATAAATAAGTCTCCCTGACGTAACCTTGAGTAGACTTGGGCCTTTCCTCTGCTCTTCTTTATTTTTCTTGTGCCCTCCCCATCCGTCCCCCATTTTGTGTGTAGGGGGAACTTAGAAAAACAAAAGGCTTGTTTTAACAATGATACTGTTATGACTAAGAGTAGCTATGCAATGAGAGCATTCAGTGTCTGTACCCAAACATTCTTGATGTCATTTGCCTTAAATAGGATTGTATGCGGTGACTTCGGGGGTACATGCAGTGCATGGAGGTGGATCTGTGAATGTGGATGTTTTTCTGCATGTGTGTAGAAGTGTAGGTGGTTCTAACCTGACTCTTAATTAGGTGCCAAAGCTGGTTTTAATAAAGACAAAGTGGCCAGTTGGGTTTCCGTGCACCAAGTTCCACAATTTCCCTTCCAACGTGTTTCCCTCTCTTTCATATTTCATTCTGCTTATTATAATGTTCACTCTCTCTTCCTCTTTCTCCATTCTGGGGGGGGGGGGGGGGGGGGGGGGGGGGGGGGGGGGGGGGCGGGGGGGGGGGGGGGG
>JAPQRQ010000009.1:28260479-28326025 GCA_037367365.1 Apogon talboti
CCCCCCTTCTATCTGTCATGCAAAAGTTATGTCACAGCTCATATATAACCTGGCAATCATCTAGAGCACGTCTGGTGACCACCATCAACCAACTTCTACCAGATCCCCCTCCCCCTGTGCGAGACCACCACTGAGCTATGCACAAAACCAGCTGTTGTCGAATGTATTAGCGATCACCCCCAACAGTGTTAAAGGACTGCATTTTTATTATATTTATTAGATAAGTCTCATGTAAATAGGGCACAAATAACTGTTGAGGCTTTCACAATTCCAACTTATTTTTTCCAGTTTTCATAGTAACGATACAAACTCAATAACAAGATGCATAGATATATTTATATTTCTGTTGGGATCGTATTCGCAGAAGATTAATTGAAGCGGTCAAAAACAGTGGTTAGTAAACAGATAAGCTTCCCTCAAAACAGCTATAACTTAAGACTGTGTCAGGTAATATTTCACTCGTAGAGATAAAAAAAAAATACAAAAATAAACAAGGGAAATATCTCTCAGCTACTTGTGGGTAAAGCACACAAGTAGAAAAAAACAACTATGAAGAATTTTCACTGCTGGCTGCGTCTGTAAGGAATGGACAGACAAAATCATCCATCTTCTCTAATGAACTGTCTGGAGAATCTTGACTTCTTTTACTGCTGTATCACAGATCCAAAGCTGCAACTGAAACTGAATTTTTGTTTGTCAGCAGAGACAAAAGAAGTACACCTACGCAAGCAACTATAAAAAAAATACACATAGCCAGTAAATAACAACATTTATTCTCACATTTCTACAAGAATAAAGGCAGCACTAAAAATGACAAAAGATTAGTAAGTCTTAAAGCCGGCGTTGCACTGACTCATCGCTGTGCAGTGAGTTAAGACCAGGGAAGTGAGTGAACGAATTAAAATCCAAAGAAGTCACTGCGAATGAACTGTCTGCTCACACACAAATGCATGCAGGCTTAAGGAGTGTGTGGGAGGTCACTGTGGTCAGCGTGTCGCTGAATCTGAGGTTAGCAGTGGCTAGAAGCAGCGGTAGGCCTGAATTACTGGCTCCATTCTGCTACTATTACTGCTACTGCTATGGCCGCTACTGCAAACCACAAAGGCATCGTGGAAGTATAAACAAAGAGGACATGGAAGACGGGCTACAGCTGACAATCACAGGAAAAGAAAACAGAAAGTTCCAGTTTCAGTGGCCAAAAATGAGATGATGGGATTGTGTGACACAGTGAGTGCAGCAAGAAAATCACAAGAGAAGTGGCAGCTTGTAAAAGGCAAAGAAGAAAATCAAAGTTGGCAGCTCAGAATTCCATTAAAAACAAGGGGAGGACAGGAAAAACAAGAGGACAGTAAATGTGTTAGCACACAAATAGAAGTATGAAGTAGGAAATGCTGGAAAAAATGTTGTTACCATTATTGGGCAGCTGACAAGGCTAAGGTTTAGGGGGCACATACTGTGAGAATGCATGTACTCATGCATGCACAAACACGAACACCGCTCCCCATACACCACTTTTCAGTTTATACCATACAACCAGACACATAAAGTATGACATACTGTTTTCTGTAGAGCTCACCAATAAAATACAACACTACTGTGAGTCTTACTGGAATGCAAAAGCAGAATGTTGAAATGATGTGTCACCACAGAAAACTCGGTTCATGCTGAAGCCAAGCTAACAACAGCAACACTGAAAATCAACACTGCACTGAAGACAGCTGTGTGACAAACCATGCCATCATGGTCACCATCAACAGCCAGTGACTGACAATGTCTGATTGTCGAGGGAAAATAAGATTTTATGGTTTGTTTTGTGATTTCACTCAGTCGTCTCCAGGCTTATAGACCAAACACACGCTACAGTGCATACGCTGTTGGCTGCGTTACTGCTGTTGCTGCCACTGGGAAGCACAGAGGTCTTACAAGTCTTAGACACTGAAAACCTCTTCTGTTGACTGTGAACCAAGTCTCTGTTTCTTTAATCTGAATCCACAAGTTAGTTTGAAGAAATGTAACTGTCTGTCAGTACCCTGAGATTAAAAACTGAAGTTTTGTTGAGTTTTCCCTCCTTGCTGAAGTGTGGAATTTCCTTCAATCTCAAACCCGAATGGCTCCCCCGCGAAGGACACTGACCATCTGTGTTATCAGCTAGACCGCGATATGAAACACCTTCGACTATTGAAAAACCCTGAAACATCAAAAGGACTGAAAGGAGGAAGTCCAACAAGAATGAGGAAAATAACTGATCAAAGTGGACAGCTTGTTTTATTTGATCTTCTTCCTGCTATATCAATAATTAAGTTCCATTGTGTCCGTTGCTCTTGTCTGATAGTTGTTAGATGGTGAGAAAAGAACTTGCACAGGACTCAATCAGGATCCAGATTTGGTTCTTGTGAATATTTACCCAGCCCACTGTTTAACAACAGTCACATCACAGAGAAAACCCTGCCCATTAAAGTATGAGTTAAAGGTGTATAAAGACTATTACCGTCAGTTAACTGGATTCCAACACAAATTAAACAAATTCTCCAAAGCTTGTTATACTTAAAAAACAAAAACCTGGCCCAATGCAGTCATGAGGAGGCAAACAGCCAGAAAGAGCAGCTGGCAGGTTTCCATCATAAGGCTAAAGTGTGGACAACCACAATGCCCGCAGGAACCAAAACTATTTGGCTAGGCTTCATTGCGTGCGCAGGCAGATGCACACCAGCAATCACGGTTCAAAGCACCTCACAAGTCTGTTAAGTTAATAATTTCACTCCTGTCCTCCTTTTGCATCTTCTTTTTTTTTCCATTTCTCCTCCATACACATGCTGTCATAGTGAAGAGTGAGAGGGCCTGGGACAGCTAACATCTTCCTTAAACCCTGTGTGTCACCACAACTTCAAAACCAGATACAGTATTAGACATCTTCGGGTTATGTCATAGGGGTTATTGCAGAGTTTTCCCCCACTAAACATATACTTACACAACACATCACCTATTCCCCTTCACTCTCTTGCCTTCTAAAACCAAACTGTTTCCCCCACTGCTCTTTTTCTAACCTGCCAGCACACAGACCAGATGTGCAAATGTTTCTTCATGTTGCTATTCAAGTCCTGTTCCAAGTGAAAGGCAGAATGAAGGGAGAGGAATATTTGACTTCACTCCACGGGAGACCAGTTTCATAAATTTTGGCAGCCACACAACGGTGAAAAAGGTAGCTTGGATGGCTTGGCCGAGGGAGAATGTTGACGGCATACCAAACAACATGATCCTAATGAGTTGGAAAATCCCTGGCCCTCCAGAGGACTGTCCAGATGCTACCGTCATGAGAAACGCTACTGTTTTATTGAATTCAGGCTCCCCTCCCTTTCTTTAACAAGGGGCAAAATTTATTATTTGACCATTAAGGCATCCTAGATGACATGAAGCGTGAAACTGTTTCAAAGTTGATTTGCCCTCAGCTGCAGGTCTAGTACCCCACACTGGGCACAGGACAAGCTGACCTTTATGCCAAAGCGACTCACATATTTGGAGACCTAAACTCATGGATGCATACTCGCACCGCTGGTAAACTGGTGCGCAGCCCATCTACCCAAAGCCGACTCGCTACTATCAGGTTGACTTGTTTTGGGCAAATGACTGTTTGGCACATGAAGCGCTAAGCCCTGAGAAATAACTGTAAAATGTTTTTATACAATTGTCGAATGACTAAACTTCAGCCAATTCCATATATCTCTCTTGGAAATTTACTAGTACTGAGAAAGTTCTATTTTATAGTGAACTAAACAAACAAATCACAGTAAATTAAATTTATGGGGAAAAAGAGAATTTAATAAATCAACTGCAATGATGAATGCATTAATATCTAATACAATAGCTTAAAAGAGACCAGATGAGCAATGTGGTTTGTTCTTGGAGTACGCATGGAAATGCTGCACAGAACAAGCAGGCAGAGGATGTATTGATTTCATGTGTGAGTATTTTTCTATTTAAAAGCGACTGAGTTGACGTTGTGGAGTTATTGTTGTTAGTGTTCTGTATGAATGCATTATGAAACATTTATACCGAACGCAGCTTTTGATGATCGCTTTCTTTTCACACACCTTAAAGCTAAAATACAACAAAAGAGCAAAATGTCTGTGGAAAGTTAATATCGCAACCACTGAACTATGGGCAAAAATAACAACAAAGAAAATGCATTCATTACACAACCCTTTAGTGATCTGTGAAGATTTCTGAAAAGTAAAATACTCCCCAGGGTCAGGCTTCTGGCTAACACTTGTGCAGGTTAATTAACTGTGTTTAAACCGAAAACAGCCTTTTGGAAAAATCTTGAAGGGGTTTGTTATATTTCCGATCAAGAGAGTAGATGCAAATACAGGCCAAAACCTCTCCTAAACCGGAAAATGAAGAGAAGAGGTATTAGGAATGCGTAAAACTGGATTAGTGAGTAGGAAGGAATTGTTGTTAAAGCCAAGGCAAGCTCAATTAACTTCACAAAGTCTACAGTAGCGCCTGTTGTTTACCTGGAGCTTTGTACACCTCATTAAGTAGGCTTTCACTGAGCGTCATCGGGGCTCCGTTCACCACACTGTGGGTCCAGCTTTGGCAAATCGCCTGCAGCAAAAGCGTTTGTGCTCTCGTGGCCTGAACCGTGAACTGAGGAAGCTCGAAAATACACTCTGTGGTGAGCACCGAGGATCTTTTGGTCCTGGAAGACAGGGACAAGAGACAAAGACAGACAGAGTTAGATCATGGACAATAGTGTACATGGGATGAAACGCAGGAACAAAGAAAGTAAAAGATATATTGGCCATAATAAATGAAGGAATGGAGAGTCGCGCATGAGAGCCAACACACACTGAATGAAATGGACACCAGTGGAAACAAATCGTTCACAGCTTCCACAAATCCATCAATATCATATCGCAATATAAAACAGCTCATTGATAGCACAAGGGGCCAAATAGGTAGAAATGCATTCCAACAGCAAATTGAACAAGTACCAAGCACAAGCCAAGCTTTCCTTAGTTTCTTGGCAGTTGGGTGAAGTTTGCCTCTTTGCCGTCGACCCTTTTCTCCCCTCCGTCAAAACTGTGATGATGATTTATGTGAAGAGATGTACAGCCCAGAAACCTGACCCTGAAAAAAGTATCTACGCATTTAACATTTCATCTGTCTCCAAGAGTGTGCAGGGAGAGATTCTGTGTGTGCGTGTGTGTGTGTGTGTGTGTGTGACAGGCTGATGAGTTGAGCGTTCAGAGGGATGAGGTAACAGTGTAGTCGGACGGAGTCCTCCAGGCCCCTGTCCATCACAACCTCGGCGGACCGTGCTCTCATTTATCATTTAATACACAGACACACACACAAAGTTAACTTTTTTCCATTTTTTCCTTTAATTCCTCCTCTCTCGTATTTGCAGGCTAACCACTCATATTACACTCTGCCCTTTAAAATCTCTGATTCGGGTCTCAGAGCTCGTTTTCAATCCGATCCAGGCTGTGAAGTCATGGCTCTTCAGTTCATAAGATTCCACCCCTGACATCAGCAACAGCGAAACGAGGGATTCCCCAGCACACAGACACACACTCCACGAGGTATTGCATTATACACCGTGCTGAGAGTGATGGAGCGCTTGTCAGAGTCACAATTACTGAACATTATCCTTCTCATGTCTGTCGCTCTGCCCGTCTCCCTCTCCCTCCCTCTTTCCTCTGTGTCGCCGAGAACCTCCATTCACTGGAAAAACACCCAGGGAGCCTAAACTAAACACTGCAAAACAACCCGTTCTGGTTCCACTCCTGTTTTCCTCTCTTCTGTTTCGGAGAGTTTCTTGGGCTGGGTTTTAAGGACTGGCACTGCCCCCTGCTTAGATACGCATCAAGTTTTTGTGTGCGCATACATAAGCGTATGTGATCTTTTGGCTATATATTGTAATGGAAGCAAAAGCGGCGCTGCCTTCTGAGGGACGCTTTCGGTGAAAATAGAACGTGACTAATTCTAGGGATGGCTGCGGCGTGTCAGGAACCAGCATCACAGTTCATTTAATCACACATCCATTTTGGTCTGGTCCCAGTTCAGAGTGTGGGATATGTCACAGGGTCTCTCCCCTCACTCGGCAGCTCTGCAATCGTTTAACTCCTCTGCTTCTCTTCTATCCGTGTCTCTTTATCTTTCCCCTTTCTTCTGCTCCTGGGTGGTTCAGTAGGGTGACATGAGCTGTTAGCTGTTAGCAAAGCTCAGAGTTCTTAACTGCCTGCTGTCTCAGGGGGAACTACTATGAGACAGAAAGAGTATTTGATAGAGCGAGATGTAAGAGTAAAGCAAAAACAAAGGCTAAGAGAAAAAAAAAACTCAGAACCTGACAGGGTCAATGAGTTTACCTTGACAGCACGCATATACATTTTAAAATCCCTGGCAACATATGGTGCATTTGGCACCAGCTGGACCATGCAATGTCATGGTTCTCTACTATTAAAAATCACTACTGTTACATGCTATACAGCAAGACATCAATCACCCCGACCTTTTACGTGCATTCTTGTCTGTTCAAATGTGCAAGCATGTGTGTGTGTGTGTGTGTTTGTGTCTGTGTGAGCATGTCTACAGTTCAATATTCCTGGAAAACAAGAGAAAGTGAAGGGGACCCAGCAACAACAATGTCCCCACATGCTGAGCAAATGTGCCTGCAAAGCCACTTCAATGGGAGGACTGGCAAGGGATGAAAGTTTGTTGGTTTATTCGAGTGTTTATAGCGTTTCAGGGGAGCTGTCATGTGCATGTGGTCGTCTAAAACTTTAATTATGCACCTGTTTTTATTATATTATGCCCAATTCTTTGTGAACAGCAACTTGGATCTTGGAGCTAAATGAGAAGCAGAAACTCTCATTAGGGTGTTTTGGGAATGCTGGATGTGAAGACAGCCAGACACTCATCGGATTTCATTAAGTAGCTGGCACACTCAGTGTTTCTCCTGCAACATGGTAAACAGCTTTCTGGCAGGGGGCCTCTTTCTCCGTTACCAGAGGCTTTGACGGACACAAAAGTGTACAAAGAGGCACTACCAATACCTCGGGCATCAACAGTAGTATGTAGTTACTTCACTACATCTGCATTTACAGTATCTTTCTACATAAAACGCATGTGCCTGGGACAACTAATAAAATGCTATTTACTGCTACAAGTACAGAAACTGTAAGAGAATCTGTAGCCCGGGGAACAAAACTCATTAAAGCATACTTTTACTCGTATAATGTGGAGACCCACCAGAAGCAGGCCCACAACCCATTCTGGTTCCTGACTCATAATTTCAGAAATCAGGTCTTTGGCTTGAACTTCAGTGCCTCATTGAACAGGCTGTCTCTGACCTCACAGTAGTCCTTGAAGTCAGTAACTTTTTTTATTAAAACACTGAGGCCACCAGGAATATGTTAAAAGGAAATCAAAATTAGCAGGAGTTATGAAAAATTAGGTGTTTCAATTTCAGCCAATGAAATATGCTTTCCTCTTGTGTATTTCAACAACATTAGGCTTCATTTCCCGACCTGTCCCCCGTTGGTGCCGTGAATGAGTGACGGAGAACTAGACCAGGGCTAGGACAGGCCAGTTGGCTGACTTACGGACTGCTTGGCGAGGTAAACGGCTTACAGACTGGCATGGCCGTTCTGTCCAGTGTCCCTGTCAGTGTAAAGTAAAACAGGGTACAGTGTTGTGCAGAGGGCGTGAGTACGAGTCATGAGTATCAAACCAGCTGTTGTACCCTCAGCCTCCTCTGTTTCCTCCGTGTGTCTGCCTAAATGTGGACATAAAGCAAAGACTGAACAGAAAATTATTTTAGTCATTAAAATGAATGAGTGAAATCTAAAAGTTAATGGACTTTAACAGTGCCCTAAGAAAATATTTTTTGTTGTATAATTTGTCTTAATTAGTTAGCTGGTGCAGGAGTCATGGCTCAGAACACGCTGTAGCCGTACACTGGCATACGGTATCGCCCCCTGAACCTAACTTTCCTTTAGAACAGCCTCTGAGTGACCTCAGAGAGGACCAAACCGTCTTCACTCCATAGTTGCTGAGATCCATTTGGGCCACTGGTTCTCAGACTAATCAGCGTCCTGGTCTGGACTGTGGTCACGACTATATTTAGACAAATACAGCTGTGACTTGTGCTAACGGGCCGAGATTGTTGCTTTACAGAGGCCGCACAGAAGCACATTACTACACACTGGCACACACACACACCTGTACATAATAAAGTAAATTAGTAATTACAAACACACACATATCTCTCTGTGAATCATACCGGTATGCCTGTACATGCAGATGCCTCAGATATATTAAAGTTTTGACACTCGCATTAATTTCTACTTTCATTTGAGTTTAGTTTTAGGACATTTCCGGAGTGCATAAGCAGTTTCATTTTTTAAGTAATTCACTTAACTTTGGTTTATGGTTTTATGAGGAAAGTATGGTTTTAAGAGAATCGTAATATATGATTTATAAAGCTCTAGTTTTAAGGTCCCAGATTTGGCAAAGCTATTTTATTCCTCTACACCATGAAACATTAAACATTAGGGTAAAGAAAATGAAGCAGTTTTTACCTGCAATTTGGCTTATTTTTCACTGTTCTTATAGTTTTTATTTAAATATAATTTAATTTATTTTTACTGCCTTTGAAAAGTGTTGCTTTTACTCACATTTCAGGTGAAAGAAAAAAGTTTGAGTTTAGTTTGCAGCAGCTATAATAGCACAGAGACATATTAACAAATAACAGCAGCTAGGTTTGTCCGAGCCAAAACACTAATGGAACCGGGGCTGATGGGAGGCCTGCTGCTCTAACAACAAGTACATGGAATATAAAACTTACAAAACCAGCTCCCACTGTTAAGAGAGAAAAATCAGGAACCACAGAACAGAGGAAGATAGAGACCGCAAACTTGTAGGTCATTTGTTATTGTCCAGATAAAATAACACCTGACATAGGGAGTCTCCTTAAAAAAGCCATTTGGAAAAGCTCCAGTACAAATGCAGGAGTAGCAGAACCCTTAGGTCACTGCTTTGTACTTTGTGCAAAATTCCTGCTGCCTAATTAAAAGCATTGCGTTGTTTATATACAGAGCAATTACAACATGTCAGGGTGTGCTGTGTATGCGTCTCGAGTCAGATCTAGTTGTGATGGCGTTAGCACAAATGTTCTTACAGAGGACAATGCCGACAAAGCATAACACAAACTAAAATTTCAGAACTGCAGGGCCATATGTGGTCAACATCTCACCATGACTGGGAGAATATCGCCAAGAGCAGCTGGTCCTAATGGTTTACACAGTGTCCCAGAATACAAGCTTGGAACCGGCACACACTTTCCAATATATTAATTTTTGTTATTACTCATATCCTCTATGGTGCTTAAAAAAAAAAAAAAACGTTTCCTTATGCTTTCCAAAACACAGTGAGACGGACATCTGCGGTGGCTTAAAGGTGGCCAGGAGATGTGGGTCAAGGTGTCTGGTCTGTCAAAATCAGGCTCCCGCTTGTGATCAGTCCAAATAAAAACTACAAAGGGAGCTTGATGGGAAATTCCACATGAACGACAACTGAAAATGTTTGTGAAACTGTCGACAAAATAGTCAGGTCACAATGCGCTACTTTCTCTTTTGCTTATCAGGGAATATTTACAAAGTCTACAACGATGCCAATGTAATCCATTACCATTTGACATATTTGTCAGATAGATACAACAGATAGCCACTGTCTTGGGATTCGTGATAAGTTATCTAAAGTTTCTACAAATCATTCACCGTCACACCCTGCCTTAATTAACCAGTATAAACACTCCCTATCTCTCACAGTTCAAGTACTCCTCAGCTGCTATTGTTTTCCAATTTTCTGAGCTTCCTTGGAGGGAATCTGGCTGAAAACGGAGGGAAGAGAGGACTGACAGCTTGCACCTTCAGCCTTTTTTTTTCCCCTTTGTGGTGTGGATTGATTTGAAGGATTGCAGAATTCCCCATCTCTCCAAGCCAAGGTCACTGAACCCTCTTGAAAATAACCAGAGTGAGTTATAGGCTGCTCTCGAGCCCCCTCTTTTATCTTACTACAAAAGACTCACAACAGTGTCACCCAAAGCCTCCAAATGGACATTATAAATCATTCAGCCACTTCACAAACAATAACACCTACGAAACCGTCGCGGTGCATGGGAAAACCTGTCATTTTACAAGTTGGAAACCAATCAAGTGGACCTCTTTGAATTTTAGAAACAAAGATAATTATGTAAAAAGCCGTTAAGGCAGAAATGCAGAAATACATGGTAACTATAATTGTTGGCAAATGTATCTGGTGGGTTTTAATCCAGTTAAACCCAAGTGAAGAGCTCAGGAAAGAGTTAGGGGGAAGTTGTGGTATTTATGTGAAAATCAATCCCATACTAATGCGCATTTCCTGTAGCCTCTTTTGCTGAAATACATGTTTTCATTAATCTCATTCCTTTCACTACAATAATAGATAGATCTTACTAAAGTTTATTATTTCTGCCAAATTCACCATGCTTTTTTTGATGTCATAAATAGTTCTGTAGTGAAAGTCGTTCATTCTTTGGGATTTTTCCTGAATGATTATTTGATTTGACTTTCTTCCATGTTCTGAAATGTCTTTGTGCTGGATTCGATCAAGAATTTAGTGGCTGAGGTGAAGTCTGCACATGAGGCCACAGCTCTGGTTTAGTGGTTTACGAACAGAAGATGTTTCTGAAAAATTAGCCCTGAATTAGTCCTAGAAAGAAGTCCTCGCTCAGTCTCACACATCCACAAGGCCCTCCCCTTTCTCCCATCTGGATCACCCTTGACCCAAAATGCACACGCATGCACAGAACCTCACACACACAAGTACGAATGCACGAACGCGCCGAGGTCCGATCTCAGGAGAGAGCTTCATTACACAGGGATTACTAAAAGAAATGTTTTAATCAAGTTGTGCAGACAGCTGCAGACTGCGAGGCGAGAAAATGGCAATGACGTGGTTCATCGGCTGTTAAAGGAAAACACATCAAGAGCCCTGTGTAAGTGCATGTATAATGGTGTGTCTGTGTGTGCATGTAGCTTCCTGCCTCTATCCAACATGTCCAGCTGTGCAGGACATGCGGTTCCTTATAAGGACACACACAGATAGGACACTGCTGTCCAGAGACTGCAGACCTACCATCACATTTATACTTTCAGATAATGCTTCCGGCTTTCACAGATCATACTGTCATTCCAAACACATGCAGAGTCTGAAGATGTTGTCCTCAGTAATTCTCACAAAGTCTCTGACCAGATGGTTACTGACAATACAAACACACTCTCCTCCTGTGTGTGTTCTTCCCCAAGGTGCCTGTCTAAATAGAAGACATATTAATTTTTTATTGCGGTAACCACTGGTGTTTCCTGTTCCTCATTAACAACTGTAGATTTGTCCTTAAGCGGTGATATTTGGATGGGGCTCGTTTCTGGGAAGCGATGGAGCAGCACTCAGGCCTGGTTGGGAGAAGAGGACAGTGGAATGCACACCACAGTAGATGATAATCCACTCAGAGCTGATAATCCATCTACCCTTCCCTATTTCCCACTGTTTTCCCTCCCTCAAGCTTCAGTTCCTCAGATGACTAATTCAGGCATTAATAGACTCTTTCAGTCAAGTGAAAACATCTACAGCTGCTTCTGAGTCCACTTTCCTGGCTCTGGTTTATAAATTATATCCAAATATATCTTATGGTACAGTTAGAATTCAATAGATATTCATAGTTCTTAGAAATATTGCAGCCTCCAATATTAACTTCAGGCATGAATTAAAACCATTGTTGCTTTAGGCTACCAAATAACATTTGTAATAATTAGTGCACATATTCTATAACTAAATAAATATGGTTTGAGTAACACCACTTAAACTAAAGCTGCAAGAGAGCCATGGAAGCTTCCATTAGAACCGAGACGTCAATCATCTAAAGAACAAAGTTTGCTTTCACTGATGCCATTTCCTTTATACAAGGCTCCTCAATATGTCCATTGATCTCTGTTAGACATAAAACCAAATAAAACTGTCGGACACCAGATGTAGAGGAGAAAAAATCCATACCACAAAGTTGGTCAAAATACTTTATGGACTGTGCAACATGAAATATGATGTTTCAACTAACAGCTTACAATCCTCTGCACTCCTGCACTTTGGAGCCAAATGTGGAACAATATTACATCATGTGCCATTCCAGACTTTTAATACACACCTGTTAATACATAAAGCCGACTTGTTGTGGTGTGCACATGCCACCCCTTCAGCCTCATCACGTGAAAATGCCCTTTCTGAAAACATTTGCGTGGTTTTGTTAAACGGAGTCTAATTCATGTTAGGTTGCCCTCCTCAGTTAAATGACTTCTCCGCTGCACTTATGGCCTCTGAACCACATCTAAAAGCAGAGCATGACCACAGCCACCACACACTGATTTCAGGTCACCTAATTATCCTTCACCATCACATCTTGGAGCAACTTTAACCACGTCTTCTGTGTTGAAAAAAAGTGCTTACTTCACAATGAATTCTGCTCTAATCAAAGTTGGTTTAGGAGCAAAACAGCTGACGCAGAAGCTGCATGTGTGACATCATTCACAAGATTTCTGTCATACATCATATAAATGTGTACTCAGGGCACATAAATGTACTTAGAGCGCAGAAATGGACTTTTCCATCCAACAGCCACTCCCAAATCAGTTTTCATCAGCCAAAATGATTATTCCAGTTCAATTTGTTAATGATATTGCCTGCCAAAATGGCCAGTAGACAAATGTAACAGCCATGGTCAATGTTCTCACCAGTGAATATTGTTAATGTCCTCGTCCACATTTGCTAAATTTGACTTGGATCTCTACGGCACACCACAGAAGGACACAGAAAGCATTTGTCCTCCTGTTCTTGGCTGTGCGTGGAGACATAGACCAGGAGCAGCTTGCTATGAATAACTATGAACAGAAGTAATGAGGCATTACAATCACACCAGAAGCCTCATGCCTCAGATGCCTCAAGCAGCTTTCATAAATCACAACATGAGCTAATCTGGAGTCTAGACTACAGGACCAGACATAGTAATGGACTTCTCAACTTCACATAAAAAAAATCCTTTAGGTAGTGCTAAAAAATGAAGTAACCATTGACAATATAATGAACTTAGACCAATAATTACATATCTGGGGAAACCAACATTCTTTTCTATTCAGAAACATTTGTAGGCAAGACAGCCTTTCGTGGCTATATAGCATGCACCTGTAATGCCACATGGTTTAAGAAATTATCCCCTCAGAAATAGCTGAGCGAGGAACAGAGGCTGTTAAAAATGCCACATAAAAGCTGGCGTGGGGTTGAATTATGGCCTGCAATGCGACGAGCCACACTAGGCTGCTGCCGGTTTGCTGGTTGGTTAGTTGGTGGGCCCCGGCCTTGGCCTGCCTCCATATGCTGCTGCTGTCAGGTGGCCGTACATAACGAATATTATATGGTGTGAGCATACATGTGTGCACTCACATGTGTGAATGAGGTTAGGTTTTAGAGAGATTGGTGCAAGTGGCACTTCTAACCTCCCTGTCCTTTTTGCTACCTCCCTCACATTTTTTTCTTTTTTTTTTCTTTGTAGGCACCGGCATGTGTGGGATAACAGGTTTAACAACCAGATCCATTGAGACTTTCTGTAGAGTCCCTGTGAAACAGGCAGCTGCATACATTACCTTTCATTACACATAAGTACAGCCTGATGCCTCTCAGCAGCACTTTAATTCACTGGGAGTGAAGTTCATTTCAGAGGACTGTTGCTAACCAAATGACTGCTTGAGTTCTGTCACAGTAGCAGGGACTTAGAAAGTTTTGGCAATTTACTCAATTCCATCACCAAAGCTTATTTTTGACATTTAAAGGTGATATTTACTTATGTAAGAGTGCTCTAGGAATATTGCACATCATAGGTGTGTTTTCCAAATGACTGGATAGAGAGGGGGGGAAAACACTCAGCTGGCTTCACGCTAAACTAGCTCAACACTGAAGATGATATTTAACACAGATAGCCCTTCAATAGCTATTTTTACAGCATTCTTATCTTAGTATTTCAAACCAGCACCTAGTGTCAGAATTCAAGAAAGATCCCACAAACCCCTGATCTGCTGACAGTGATGAATTGGACCTGAGCTTACTGTTTAACAACAGTTAACACCCTCCTTCAGTTATATATTAGCCATAGTGATGCCCAAACACAATGTCACAGGGAGACGGACTGGACTATCTGCATCATTGTAGTTAGGACAACCAAATAACACACCCTGTTGGGTTGTACATTCCAACCAGTATGATTCCACAGACGCAGACACAACAATCCCACCTGAAGGCTACTGCCCTCTTTCAACTCAGGATAGAAAAAATGGGCTACGTGCTTGACTTCTAGTGTGGTGGCTTGATGTCTTCTTATTTCTTAGAAAAAATGCAATACACAGAATCACAATTACTACAATTACTAGCCAGGTAATTAAACTTACTTAAAAATAACTGAAACCCCTAAAAGCTTTAATGTTTTCACCTTTGCCACAGTAATTGACAACCAATTCTAAATTCTAATTAAAGCAATACATCATACACCATTATTCGTTATGCAAAAACATTATTTGTTACTCTCAAGACCCAGAGATGAACATTTAATGCATACACTGTACTTCTGTGCATCACTAGTATTTTTAACATTGGAACAATAGTACAAGGCTCGCAAGTCACAACTACACAAGCAAAATATCAAAAAGGCCAAGCATCTGGAAGTATACAATGAAGAAGTGACTGTCACAAGGAACGTGAAAACTCTTTAAAAAATGAGGTGAAACCTGATCCCAGACCTCCTGAGTAGTGGAGACGGTGCAAAGAATTTGATTTGCATCCCTGCTTCGTCAACACCTTCAGAGTTCCTATTTTTCATCGCTGGCTTTATTGTACTAGAACTAGCAATTCTCAGGACACACTGATTTTCTTGTAACACAACCAAAACGCAGACTGAGCAGTAGGAGGCCTGTGTCAAAGGTCTGGGTAGGATTCTGTTCCAATCTTGACTCTTTACTTTTATTTTCTATCACTGATTTTGGCTCACTCCACCTTAAAGCTTTGCAATTTCTCACTAAACCTTTAAAGGCCCAAAAGTGCTATTCAGACCTGCCCCAGAACTAAATACATTAAAGTCTAATTAAGTAAATCCAAGGTCTGTAGATCTTTGGGGAATAGAATTGGATTTGTCCAAGGTCTAACACTCACAACCAAATGCTCAGTAAAAGCCTGGCGAAGCTGGCAAAGAGAGCATCTCCAGTTAATGTACTTTCCCTACTTAAAGCCCCTTGCTGCCTACTATGGGAAGGCTTAGGCTGCAGTCAGACCGGAGAAACTTGAGCTTCTCTTTGCACTGTGGGCCAACTCATCAGGAGAGGTGCTGGGTCTTCACAGATGCCCGGTGCCTCTCCAAATCCCCATGATCACCTGGCAGTCGTATATGCTTGGCCCAGGCTCTCGCACAATTTCAACACATCCAGTTGGTCTGTATGTGTGCAAGGAAAAGAGAGAGGAAAAAAGAAGATGAAACTGCGTTGTACGTAAAAAAAGAAAAGAAAAAGAAGAAAGAAATAGGAATGTAAGATGTGTGCAAATGACATCATCCTCTCTACTTCCAACTCCCGGCTACCATTCTCTCCTGTCACTCACCATTCCCTTTACAACAGAGTCCAGAAGCTGACAAATCTAAAGCCATCTTTTATAGACGAAACTGGAAAGCGGCTCCAAGAATCTGCATAACAAACTACCAGAGGCTGACCTTTCTCTCACTTGCCATCTTTCTGTCTCTCTCTCACACCTTCGCTAAGGTCTCAGGCTTCCCGTTTTTTCCCATAATGCCTTAAAACTTCAAACGCTTCCACAGCTCTGCTCAGTGTCTGAGGACAGAACATGGTGGAAAGTGAGAACAAGTGTTGTTATAGTTACATCAGTGCTGAAGAGCCGTCCCAAAACAAACATCAATACAGTCAAATTAAATGCTACCACCTGGTGGATTGCATCTTTTGGCTCCTCTTCTCTGTCACTCTGGGCTAAGTTTTCACCTCAATGAAAGAAACTGACTCTCTTCTTGGTACAAATGGTGTGAGGGTGCTGTTACTGTTTAGAGATTACCAAAAGCAGCCATTTCTGTCTTTCACTTCTTTTTCTCTCCTTTCTGTCAAACCTGCTCATCATCATTCTTACAGGAGCAAATGTCAGCTTTCATTAATAAGATGCTGACTGTCACTGTGCACTGGACTAGAATTAAGACAGACATACCTGCCAAGGTCAAATATGAGTCATTTTAGAGTCAAAATGACAGGTTCAGAATGTATAATCCTGCACAATAACACCAAGGGTCATTATCATGTACAGGAAAGCAACTGACAGTGAAACAAACAGGCAACTATTACAGAATACAACAAGTGCCTCTAACCTGTCGGGAAGTGTCGGAAACATCAAGTTAAATTTAGTTACTGAGGTGAAGAAAATGGGATGAAGTTGAAGTGATGAGCAACATGATCTCAGGTGTTATGTGCTCACATATTCTGAGGTATGACTGCAATGCCATCACGTAGTTGAATATGTATTTTAATCAAGATAATATACACTCATTCCATTAACGGAGTCAAAAAACAAAAGGTTTCTGTTGTGTTTTTCCTAAAGGCTGGGTAATGACAGGGCACTGAAATGAAGGTTAAATACTCTTTAGAGACAAAACCTGCAGTGATTGTCAGAAAGAAAAATAACATCCGTGTGACATCTGAATCCACTATTTAAGGGAAGCAGGCCAAAAAAAGAAGGCCCTGAGATCAAACAAGAAGCTTAGAGACTCTTATTGGGAGCAGAGGGCACAGGAAAATGCACTCTCCTACACCCACCACCCCCTGGATGAGGACCCCGTGGCCAGCGAAGCACTGTACAGCAGATACAGTGTTTGTCTGGAGAAGCCGTCAGGAAAAGGCAAAAACATCTGCAGGTCTTTGACATGTTTAAATCTAAACTAATGGGGGGAAATGGATTCCCAAGATAGTGCTCTCCAACAGGTTTTCCTGCTTTCAAAGGCGTATTAACTGCAAGGTGTTGGACAGAGGGCAAAATGTGTGAGTGCCTTGTTCTTATGTCCTATTGGGGACTTTGACCTGAAAACACAGTGACCCATGAGGACTCAGAATGCAGACAAAAATGCATTCACAGGGAGAGCAGGTTTTTTGAGGGTTCAGACCTGAGTACTTTTAAAACCGAGATCCAGACCCCTCATTATGCCAGCGTTGCAGGGCACTGAACCAAGAAAAAGGTTAAAGGTTAAGTTAACTCACTTTTTTTTTTTTTATCCCTATAGGGAAATTCAGTCTCTGAATTTTCCCCATCCTAATAAACACATAGTATCTAGCATTAGCACATAGCACACGTTACAAGCAGGGAGCTGCCATTGAAGGCACTCGTGAACCAACTACAGATCTCCATCAGCACCGTGTTAAGGGACACCGATAATAGAATGAATCCATATGTACCTGTTTTTTAATGGCAGTGGAAACCTATAGGAATCCAGAGGAAACGCACACTGTGATTTTTAGATAGAATGGAGGTCAACAGAGTCAGTGCATAATGTAAAATATGCATCACAAAATGCAAACATAGCGGTCTTCCTTTCAAAACAACGACAGAGGTCTTCCACTGATTTGGTTCCTGCAGGTTTGCTTCCATTAAGTTCTTTAGGGACGTCAGAAAAACATCTCAACCTTCTCCTGCTGGCTTAAATACAGAACATTAATGCCTTCTGTTCCATGTTGATACTTTTTATATACAAAACTGAAGCAGAATAAAAGCACAATATTCCCACGTTGGACAAGCGGCGTAAAACAGGCTTTGGTTTTAGAGTTATAGTTAGATTTCATCTTCCATTAATGGGTTCTTTCTTCTCTTTCTGTCTTTGTCATCCCTCTATATTCCAGACGGCCTAATCCCCTCAGTGAAGTGCTTATTCATTCAGTCAGTCCTTTCCCCTTTTTTTTTTTTTTTGGTTTCTTTGTGACAGCCTCTGCATTTAATGACCAAAAATGTATTCAACACATTTTCTTTGTTCCCGTTTGTTGTTGTTAGTTTCCTTTATCCAGTGTCATTGTTTTTGGGATCCTCTCCCACTTCCTGCTACACCTGTGCTCTGTTGGTATCTTCAGCACCTCCTCTGTCATACTCTGGTCCTTTGCTCCTTGTCCTCTCTTCAACTCCAACCTTCTCTTTACCTCTCCCTGGGATATCCCCAGTGAGTCATCCTCCGTCTGGTACAAGGACAGGGATATTGCAATATGTTTCACCTCCTTCGATGGCGTTGTCTTATTTTCCTTTCCTAGT
Source organism: Apogon talboti (assembly GCA_037367365.1). Lineage (NCBI taxonomy): Eukaryota > Metazoa > Chordata > Actinopteri > Kurtiformes > Apogonidae > Apogon > Apogon talboti. The sequence goes on from JAPQRQ010000009.1 coordinate 28,278,891, forward strand.
GTTTCAAACCATCTGAGAAATTGTTGCAGTTGTTACTCGATGACTCTGTTTTTCTGTTTTCCGCACCGACCGCTGAGGAACTGGCTCATCCATCACTTTAAATACCCTCTGATGCACTGCCCGCAAGAGGCTGCAATAGTCTATGTAAAGTACAATACATGGGCCTAACACCGCAAAGACACACAACAAAGTATATCTGTTAACCCTGCATGCATTAGTCAACAGTTGACCCACAAGAAAATAAAAGCAGTACTCATTTTTTCCATTCACTACATACACACATGCTCATGAACTTCAATACAACTAAGGCAGACTGATGCTGAAGATGCCCCAATTTATGTCAATTCATTGTGTTGTGTGAAAGTTCAACCTTTTGAGATGGATCACATTTATATTTCATGGTGACAATATTTTGACGGTCCCAGCCTTCTGAGCCGAAAGCTGCCTGGAAACACAGTTCAAACACATAAACAAAAATATTCCTCTGGGGAATCATAATACTTTTTTCTGTTGTTTCAGCAGCCTAGTTATGAAGACTTATGGTCTCTACTTGGGATAGTTATGTGACCATGCACATGTTCCACTACCTAAAAGAGACTAGCCGGTCTCTCAATGCGGTTTTCAGATTCCCACCTGTATATGGCAGATTTTTTTTACTGGAATGGTACTTTGGAGGCACCGCAAACATTCCCAGTCTGCGAACTGAACCAACAATGTTCCCTTTACATGAACGAGACACCAAAGTATAATAGTTAGTACTTTCACAGCATGGCATGGCTTCATTGATCCAATATACAGGTAAAAACCACTGAATGGTAAGGATTATAAAACACAACATCACAAAAACAGTTTCCCTAACCTGCATAACTTTTTGGAACATACACTGAGAAGTCTATAACAAACCCTCCTCTGCAGCTAACTGTGATCTGAACACAAATTGTACAAACTTCTGCAGGTTAAAGTGGACTAAACAAACACATTTCATGCTCAAAGACTCTAAAGAATTACCATACACAACTTAAATAACATGTGCAAAGACTTGACATTTACCACAACAAGCATTAAATACTTGACAGAACACGTATTTGCAGAAAGTCAAAATGTATTGACAGGGTTGACGCTGCTCATTTCCACGTCAACTCAAATCTGCACTGAAATGACAGACTCACCAGTACGCAGGCATCTGGATCAGCTTGCCGTAGAGTGCGGTACTGAAGGAGGGGATGATGGGGATGAGAGGCAGGAAAACCCCAGAACTGTCCTGGCATGTCAAGCCTGTCTGAAACCCAAACACCTGGACAGAAGGATGAAGACAGAAAGACAGTTAGTGACAGGAGGAGGGAAAGGCAAAGGCAGTATAGCAGTAGTTTCGTATACAGCGTGCCCATAAAGTCCCTTTACAATTTAACACATTTCTTACAAAAGCAAATGAATAGACGAATCTGTATAAATTATTACAAAATGAAAAGTAGATGTTAAGTTTTTTTTTGCCTCATTTAATCCACCTCTATATGGGCATCATTAGTTGCATGAAGCATGTCCAGATGGTACTAGATTTCTTGCCATGCTGGCTGTATCATAGCCTCATCAATGGTTTCAATGGCATCAGTGATCTTTTGCTACAGGTCGTTGATGTCCCGTATCTTTGTTCGATACACCAAATGTTTAACATAATCCCATAGAATAAATCCAGGGGAATGACATCTGGTGAACGAGGTGTCCAAGGAATTGAGCCATCCCTTCTGGAAATGTTTAATTTAGGAACCCACCAACATGCAGTCCCCAGTGTGGTGGTGCACCACCTTGCAGGAAAATGATGGTTGGTTGAAGGTCATCCAGTTGCGTTGCCACATATTCAGTCAAAAGGTCAAGGTCAATATTTTCAGTAATTGATCTCACGTTGAAGAAAAATGGACCAATGATTCGAATGCACATGATCCCACAATGTCAATAAAAACTTTGATAACCACTGGGGACATAGAACAAATCTGATTAACATATCTCATCAACTGATTTTGTAATAAATGTGTTAAATTGTAAAAACACTTTATGGACACCCTGTATATCCAACTGTTCCACTTCACCCTCATTATGAATATAAATAGTTGGTCCTATTATAGACTGAAATCAGCCATAGCTCAAAAGTGTAATTTCAATAAAAGAACAGATTCATCTGTCATTCTTATTTACTCTACAAACAGCTTTCACCAAGTCCATCTTAAGTCTGGGTAGCTTTGTTATATCCCTGTACTGAATAATGAATCTGTTTAGAGACAGCTGCAGATTTCTTTTTCTCTTATACTTTGTCAAGACACAATTATGTTCTCATTACTTAAGCTCTTGGTAGCAGCACTTCTCAATACAAACTGTACTGCAGCAGTTCCATTTACATATTGCCAATAGTGAACACTGTGGACAATAATCCTGTTTAATACTGTAGGTAGTGACTGACGGCCGGACCCAGCTGTCCCACTCATTCACGTGTTGCAGAGTGAAGGTCTACCAAACTAGTTTGCTGTGCAGATGTCCCACAGAAGACAGACAAAACTAAAATAATAATTAATTCATAGGAAACTGGGCTATGGATGTGACATTATAAACCATAGTCGAATATCCAGTTGCGTTGCGTGATTGCCAGATTCAGATGTAGACATAATACAAATTCTGCTTGAGGACACGAAGCCTGTTTCACCACAGTAAGTTCTGCTGCCATTTACGGCCCAAAGCAACTTGAAATAGTCCAAGTTTTCAATTATGATAGGTGCATTTACTTCTGTGGCCTCCTGGTTTATAAAAAAGGCTGATTTAGAATTCTCGTCCGCAACCATGAAAAGTGAGACAATGACTAAATGTTCCCTTAAAGACAGACGCTTCAGCTCTGACAGCCAGTGTCAATAAAACAGAGATTAAGATAAGCCTTAGTTTATACCCATTTCAAATCACTTCCTGAATTAGGTGAATTGCGGCCAGAGTGACCTCCACCCTGTCATGATCCCGCTGCCGAAATCCAGAGGGGGAATTAATTCTGCAGTAAATACAGATGCTGATTGGTCGATCGGTCAGAAGGAGCCTTGGCCACCGACTAGTTGACTGTTAACCCTGCAGTGACCCTGTGATAAGAACTACCAGCATGATGTCCAGCAAACATCCTGCTTTACAACAACACATCCAGGCCATAACAGCCCAGACAGGGACACCCCAGGACACATTTGTTATCAAGGTTCCACAGGGAGGATTAGCTGAAATTTCTAAAGTCTCCAGAGTTGGACACTTGATTAGACACAGGAACAATATGTTATGTTCTTCATTACAACGCTCTCTTGACATCAAACGTCCACTTAATTTGTCTGCTTTATCAGCTCAGTTTATGAGTTAGTTAAATACTGCAACATATTTCAAGTTAAATAAATAAAACAATAATGCTTTTAAAAGTATGAACACATTTGACATTGAATGTTGTCATTCAGAATTAGTGGATGTCTTCTTTCCTTTTTGTCTATGCACTTCAGTTAATCTGAAAATTTCACTGAGATCAAGACCACATTTACAGTAGCTACAAACAAACATTCGTTATAAGACACTTCATTAACTCTAGACAATCAAATGATCAGAGACTACTTATATTCCCCAACATTCACTGCCCACCAAAAGCACCTACTGACCTACAATGTTTAATAATGTTTTAACTACTAATACTATCTACACATGTAAATAATTGGTGTAAAATGCAGTTTGTCATCTTTTCATGGTCTTCAGATATGACCCATTTGGACGTTCAGAGGCTCCGTAGTGAACATAGAAACACCGTCATCTTCTACGACATTGATTCACCAGTAAAACCCATGGAGTTGGATCAATGACAGTGACTGTAGATGCTTGTTCCTATGTTCAGCTAATGAAATAATTTTTTGAATAAGTCAATTTTGCTTCAGTTTTATCTGTTTTGATATAATAACCTTCAAATTTACTCTGAGCGTCTGAAAATTTGAATGGACAGTAAATGAAATGTAAGAAAATACCTGCTTTTCACTGAAAAATGCTAAATGCAGATAATAATAATATATTAAATGATGATGAATTACTTAAGTTAGATATAGAGGAAAAAAATCCTTCGAGAGCAACAAAAATAGCTCAAGATCTTTAGATGGTAGAAACATCTTACTTAACATCTCTTTAAAATCTAGTTAGGAATATATAACCACCCAGAGGAAATGTCACAGCTGCACAACAGCGTCCTGTAGTGTTCCATCTATTTGTTGGATGAAAACATGAGGTAGACCAGGACTGGACTGGAGCTCTCCACAGAACAGAGCTGAGATGTTTATGACCAGCTGAAAAGAGGTCAGCATGGCCATTAAAAGGTCCATTAGGGTCATTTTGTAAAGGAGTGAAGTAGTACAGGGCAGGCATATTTACTTTTGGCTATTCAAAGTACTGGATACTTGTTCTATAAAACACAAAAATGAGAAAATAAGAACCCTTTGCTAAATAAATAAAGTACAGAAAAGACAAAAGAGGCTCCTGGAATTGAACTATTCCATACAACTACCAGTACTTTAACACTGTACAGTATTATTAACATCTACTGCTGTTTCACAACTGTCTAAAACACAAAACAACTTGTTTAATGCAAGAACCAAATCACAACCACAAAAATAAGCTTTAAATTATAGGTCTTAACTGGGGCATGCCTTCTGATTGATATCTTGTTGTAGTACATGACATATGGTATGAAGATGGTTAAGATCCGACTAACCTTTAGGGGAAAATAAACAGATTTAGAAGTAAAATTCAGATCCTAATTAAGGAAAACTTTGAAACAGCACAAGCAATCAGTTCCACGTGTTGGTCTAAAACACAGGGTTTGTAAGGGTTGTTTCAAAACTATTGTTTGTTTGCTCTCATCCATTCAGAGGAGGAGGTGGTAAACTTGGTGTGGTTTGTTTTTGGTTCTTTTTGTCTTGACGCAGAAAAAAACAATCTGAGCAGGCCAACATGCATCAAACATGTCACACAAGAAAATTGTCTGCTTTAATTTGTTGATGTGTCTGGGAAACGAGAAAGTAAACAGATGGAGAGGGTCTGATCTGGACAAAAGACCTCCATTAATTCTCCAACCGCCTTCTAGGAACTGGTAATAAAGTTTATACACATTCCTGTATGAAAAGTTATGGACATTTGTTCTAGTTATTGGTAAATATACTAGCAACAGCAGTTCTAGTTTTTAACAGTTGTAGTTCAGTTTGCTGTGCATCCGTGTCTCCCCCTATCTCTCTCTCTTTCTCTTCCTTTAAAACTCTCTCTTTAACCCCAACTGGTCAAGGCAGACGACCATCCTCCAAGAGTCGGGGTCTGCTTCAGGTTTCTGCCTGTTAAAAGGAGGTTTCTCCTTCCACTGTCACCAAGTGTTTGCTCCTGGAGGATTCTGTTGGGTTTCAGTAAATTGGTTTAAGGGTCTGGTTTAGACCTGCTCTAAATGTAAAGTGTCATGAGATAACTTTTGTTATGATGTGACGCTATATAGATAAAATTTGATCGATTGAAAGTGAAACTAGCGAGACACACATCTACACAAACAGTTCCACCAAATGGCCTTAGTTTGAGTCCATGAGGTTGATGGTTTCTCTGCTCACCTTGAGGTAGAGGTGTGCGTAGCAGTGGTGGAGCAGGTTGTCCGAGGGCTGGCCGAGGCTGCTCACGGTGCCGACCAGCTCTTGAGCGTACATGGGAACAGAGTGTTCGACGTTCACCCTCTCGACCTGGAACTGCACCGACGGCAGAGGACACACTGGCTGGAAGGCCGGTATGTTTACTGGTCCCTGTGGAGCCTTTAAAATTACATTAGATTAGATTAGATTAAATTAGATGAGACTTTATTGATCCCACAATGGGGAAATTCACTGGTCAATGCAGCAACAGAATAAAGTACAAAAACCAAAAATGTGCATGCACAAATATAGTGCAAAAGGCAAACAATGTAAAAATAGTAATAACAGTAGTAAGTAATAACAACTCCGTAGACTATATTCATATTTAAAAAAGAGTGGAATTGCAAAAAGTCAGACAGTACAGATGAGACGCAGCAGACAGAGACAGAAAATGAGATTAAGACAGAAGAAGAATAAATATCTACAAACACCGGAGTATTTGGATCTACAGAGTATCGAGTGTGTATATCGTCTGTTTCTGTGCATTACCTTGTGTCCCATGATGACAGGCATTAGTGTGTGAAGGAGGTTGAACTCTGCCATTGAGACAGTGACCGAAACTTGGAGTAGTGTGAGACAAGTGAGTCTGGTTGGGATGAATTCCTCTAAGCTTGATATCTCCTCAGATGTGGCTGGAGCATGGGTCTCCTCAACTATTTCTATGAAGTCAATAACACCACAGAGAGCAGCATGTTACAAAAACCAGTTACCATTTCATCATTTCAGAGTTAAATGAAAAGGGTTAAGACAGGGTATTAACAACAAGCATTTACATTTTGGACTCATTATTTTATACAAGTGACTGTAACTACAACCTGTTATGTGTTATTTGAGATACAAGTTGTGAGAGAGACCAGAAACGTTTGGATATGAGTGATTTAAGACTGTTTTATGGAGAAAGGGGTTAGCTATAAAGCAAACCACGTTTTGAGTGGGTGCCTTTCCTCCGTGCCTGCAGCAATAAAACAAAAAAAATCTTTTCCAACAAAACCACCAACTCATACATAACAAACATGCACCGTAAAAGTACTGGCATATAGAAATTACGTTCATTAAAGTGGCTGATTTAGAGTAGCTTTGTTTCTGAACTCTGATTTAATCCCTGATTTAATCCGTCAGCGTAAAGGTTAAAACCTCCAGAAATGAACTGAGTCAGTGTGGAGCGGAGGCTACGGGGTCAGCACTGACCAAACTAAAGGACGGACCACAGCTCTGAAACACTGACACTACAAACCCCGTCCACACCGAGGTGGAACAAAACCCCAGTTTCTTGTTACTGAACGGCCTTGGCTCTTGGCTTGGCTTGATTCTCTTAATTTAAGCTTCGGCTCCTGCTTCAAGGTGGGCCCAGACGCTGATCGCCAAGTCGTTTTGCTCTTTGGCCTACCACTGAGACGCTCAATCTAATCATAAAGGGCTAGGGCTAAAGTCAATATCCACTGTTATTCAGTAAAACAATGAGAAGAAACCTTAAACTTAACATGCTTTGTATTTTCCTCCTGAAATGAACAACTTTTATTGTTACTGTATTTTGTTCGACCTATTGCTCCTGAGTGAAATGCAAGTCATGCATTAAATAGAGTGATAATAACAACACTGGGTATTCTGATTTCTATTTACAGGTCAGTTTAGAGAGGAGGGAAAGTTATTCCTTCTAGGCTTTTGGCAAGAGATGTACAAGGAGGAGCAGGAGAGAAATGGACAGGGTGAGTAGAAAGACAGTGAAGTCTTTGACCTTCTAACCTCTACTTCTGTCCCAGTAAACACACAAACACTGTCTCAGTCTGATTATAATACACAACAAAGGCATAACGCGTTGACCATCAGTCTTTCTTACTGGGAAAAAGTACTGCAAATTTTCATGAAACTTGGTGACAGGGTCAGACATGAGCTCACCTGTAAATTTGGATGCAGCTCCTAAAAAACACTAAATTCAGAGTTTTACACAGTCTAATGGACATTACAACACTCACCCTACCTCTGTGCAATAATCACAACCCATGCACCTTGTTTTTCATTTTACCTTGTATATCTCCTTTATTACCTGTATATATCCATATATGTTGTAGATTTCTTATCTGTAGTATAGAGTTAGCTTTTGCATATTTTAGTAGTATTTAAGTAGTATTTGTATATCTATTTTTTGCACTTTAATTGTGCTAATCAGATTTTCATTGTTCCTGTAACCATGACAACACAGGCCTATTCTTCTATGTCACATCCATGTCGGTCCAGACTGAAGTGAAGGGTTTTAATAAAGTTATTCACTGTATTCTATGGTGACAAAGAATTCCTCACTATATTATAAATGATCATTTCTGTGAATAATTTCCTGTCTACACGTTTAGATAAATCTGGTGTTGACTAATGGACAGACAAATGTTTTAACAAAACATAGTGTTGTCAAAGAAATCTGACATTTGACCTTTTGGATATAAAATGCCACCAATTCATCATTTTATCCAATTACACATTAATTTGACACAGGATAGTCTGTCAGCCCGCAGCATTTGGCAAAAACTAATGCCAATTTTCATGAACACAGTAAAATTTGCAGCCGATCCTTAAAAGGTTAGAAACTACAATTACTATCTCAGACTTACATACCACTGTGAACCAGTCAGGTTACCGTTCACGTCCATGTCTGTCCAGACTCATTTACATAGTGAAAGATTTTAATTAGGGTTATTTTATGGTGATATAGAGTTTCTCACTGCATTGAAACTTATAATTTCAGTGAGTAATTTCCAGAGGAGAAACATCCAGGTTTCACTTACAGACTTGGTGATGGATGGTGATGAATAATGGACAGAAAATGTTTTAACAAAACATCATGATGTCACAGAGAGGTTAACCTTTGACATTTAGGATATTAAATGTCACCAATTCATCATTTAATCCTAATACATAATAATAATAATAATAATAATGTGAATTCTTGTTATAATTACTACAAGAATTCTTGAGTTATGGTGAACTTGAACCTTTAAATATTGTGAATGAGAAGAAGAATGAACACTCGTCTACTTTATAGAAGCTGTAATAATGTAATTAAATGAGAGGAGAGAGGCAATGTGAAGTGAGTAGAGGACAGAGTGTGCTTAAACTTATTTTCAGATTCTGTAATAGTTACCTTGGTTTAAAAAAAAAGTGCTTCCTCTTATCTAGTCTCAATTTCTCAATCCCTTCTGGGGGTCTATCTAAACTGGCCCTTCTCCAACATATGCCAGAACAAACAGACACGTATAGAAACAGGAAGGAACATGCTGACCTACCCGGCTTTAGTCAAAAGCTCTAAAGTAATTATTCCATCATCTATTATCTATTGCACATGCTTAAACAACCGAAACCTACGGATGTTATCATTTCGAAAAAATTTGAGTTATTGCTACAAATATTACACAAGGGCACAGATTGAAAGTTGTTTCACAACATCCCAGAGATGAGCTCATCAATAGCTGTGCAGGGCCGATCACCAACAAAGGTGTTTGGTTTAACCTCCCTCCTGTGGTCCAAAAGGTCACTACTTTCATGTACAGCTGTGTGTTGAAAGACGGGTTGTGCAAGGAAATAACAATGTAATGAGGGTACTGTAAAGTGCAAGCTGTTGCTGTTTCTGATAACGTGCAGAGGAAAGAATACAGAAACAGAAGATGACTGGACACAATGCAATACAGAGTATCTGGTAAAGCAGAAAAAAGGACCGCAGAGCAAGTCCAGTAAATGAGGAGAACAGTAAACACGTGGTGTCTGACCTCGCTGTGGTTTGCAGTAGGGTTCGTATTCGTGGTCCATGGCACATGTGACCATCTTGAGAATGCGGTGAACTGCGCTGCTGTGGAGCCTGACGTCCAGAGGTCCGACCACCAGCCGCTTGATGGACGTCTCCTTGACAGTGGGCGCTACCTCCTCTGGATTAATGACCGTGAAGTCCTGAGAGCCTGCACACACGAAAAGGAACATGAGTTACTGGGGCGTTTAACAGAGGGTCTATGAGTACTATCAGTCCAGACTGTTTGATCAAAAACAAAAATACAGGTGTTAAAGTTTCTTTAAAACAAACGGCTGAACCTGGATCCAATGAAAAGACGTGGTCTTAGTCCAGATCAAACTTAAGTATGGTCCGGTTCATTCCTAATGTCAAAGTATGTTTTTTGGATGGTTTGGACATTCAGACCAAGTACAGGGAAGTACAGCAGGCTATAATCATCCATTATAAAAAAAAAAGAAAGAAAAATAAGCCACAGTAGCACAAAGTTTTAGAAAGTAGAAAGAAATAGAAGGTTAACACGAAAAATACAAAGAAGCACAAGAGAAAGGCAATATGAGAGAACCACAGAGCAATGACACACGATCAGAAATATACCAGTAGTGATGCTGTTATAATAAATAGTATAGCAGACAAAACAAACTTGTCCAGTCATTTTTCCCTGGTCAAACACATCAACACCAAAAACCCATCTGCAAATCAATATCAGCTACAGCAGCAAACAACCCACATGGGTAATGATGACAAAAATACTGGGACATCACACCTGCAGCTCGTACGAACTCTCATTCCAATTGATTTGAAGTATAATCACGATAAAAATGTTCAATAATTACCATGATATATGTTAATCAGTATATGGCTGATTTTTCTTTGTGAGTGAAAGTTGAAGAAATAATATGGTTTATAATGATCATTTATGGTCAGAATGTGGAAAATATTCAAGAAACCTAGCAGTAGAATATTTAAAATAATAAAACAAACTGTGTAGATGACAGAGGTGATGTTAAAATATTGACTGTAATATTAAATTATATTTGATACTGGTGGGGCTGGAGGGCATCTTGGAAAATCCAGATCATCCTCTTAATCTCAGGGCTAAGTCTGATGAATCAGTCTTTATTTTTTTTGCTTTATTTTTGACACTTTTTTAAAACTATTTTAACACTTTTTTTAACATAAGTTTAACACCTCAGTTTACATGCATATAGAGTTTCTTGTTTTACTTTTCTTAATTTTTTTTATTATAACTTGTATTTATAATTTACTAGAGAGACAACTACCAGTCATTCCAACCATTCCTTGTATGTCTTTACATACTTGGCTAACAAATATTATTCTGACTTCTTTCTATTTATTTTATTGAGCTGAAGTTGTAATATTACTTCAAGCAACATAACTGAACAAAACAGACAGCTTTTTGAAATCTTGATATCAAAATTGAATATTTTAAAAAAATAATAAAAAAAATAAACTGTTGGTATCTATATTATGACATTTTTATTACCATGCCAATGAGTTTACATTACCCTCTCTGACCCTGATTTCAATGTGTCCCGATACTTCTGTCCATAAATTGTAAGTAGGTCATTGCACTTACAAGACTGCAAAAAGAAGCTAAAACTAACCAAACACATCACCGTGTACCAGACTCACTGGCCTTGGTTTGTACTTTGACACTGTCCTTCATTCGTCTGAAGAGGAGGGACACCTTTTTTTTTCTGCTCCTATTAAAAGTTTCAGGTATGTGACCAACCTGAAAGATCTGTGACATCACAATTACTGTGGAGCCAATCGTGGTCTCATACTCTACACTGACTAGTCTGGTGTGGAGTATGTGGCGGTGGTGTAATGCAGCAGCACAGAGCGGCGGACACAGCCCTGATTCACTGGAATGATGAATATTCCAAATGTCCACTTCTCTCACACAGCTGTCCCTTCATTCATCCCAGGCCTCTGTTCCAGAGGTCGACTTAAAAGACTCAGCTCCCCGGCAATAAAAAGGGAGAAATTAAAAATAAAAGAAGGGGGTGGATGAATGGCAGAGGGGGAGGTAGAGGACAAAGGGTCACAACTTGCCTTATTCCCATTACATTCCACGGCTGAACTGCACATCCACACAGCGAATAATCAACACTGTGAATTCTAGTTGTTTTTTAGCTAAAAGGGTAGGGGGACGGCTGAAATTCCCATTGAATTTAGAGATTTCTAAAAGGGCATCGGGCAATGCCACTTCCCCTTCCCTTCTGCAGCGTGATTTGGCTGCGATGGATTAGGCCTAATATCAACCATATGGCTGCAGTTAGAACGGTCAGTGGAATAATGAGGAAGCTGAAATTAGCCAGGATTTAGATGATTTAAAAGTGTCTCCATTTCCCAAGATCTGAAAAAAAAAAAAAACCAGCAAGAGAGTAAAAAGAAAAGAAAAATCTTCGGCGTTGCTTTAATGTGAAGTCAGTGGTGAGTGTGACCTGGGTCGGGTGAGTCAGCTCAGGGTTTGTGTTATTCCCCTGGCAGTGGAGACTAATTTGTTTGCTTGACACTGAATCTGGTCCGTGTACAAGAAAAGAAACACTGACAGAGGAGAAGCATTCCAATTGGCAACGGTAACCTCAGTCATCCCACAGGAGAAGACGACTGACACTTATCCTGCTGTCAGAGACGAGTTTGACGACCTAGAATGACACTATCACTGTTTGGTTTTAATTTAGATTATTATCTGCTGACAGTGGAAGAAACAATAGGCCAGTCAGAGAGAGGCAGAAACAGGCAGAGGGAAAGAGGTGGAAGCAAAGGTGAATTTACATGATTCATTGATACTATATCTGTGTGTTTATACTGTTTGTCAGGTAGCTTAGCGATGTTTCAGTGTAAATTCCCTTACATAAATTGTGCTTCTATTTTTGTCCCTATCTTGCTGTTTTGTCTCTTACAATTTTAAATATGGAGTTGTATCTTTTTTTATTGTTAATGTTATTCTTGCTTTTGTTGCTGTCATTTTTTAACACCGGGTCATCAATAAGGTTAAACTTACTGTTTTTTCTTCATTTATGAACCTAAATAAATGCATGTCCATAGTGATTATAAACTAGGTTTCCCCTGTCACATTCACACTAAACCAGGGTATCTGCAGGTTTGATGAAGCCAAATTTCTGACGTTTTAGGATGTTTTTCAAGGCATCTTTGGTCAAATTTCAGACCTTCCATTCACATAAATACCAGTCCAACAGGCCTCATAGTTATTGTGTTGAACCAGTCTTAACCAGTCATGTGCATCATATTCAATGTATCAGTGTTGATGAATACACGATGACATGATTCAGTTGTGTGATTACCTCTACTGAAGGACATACAAATTTAGGATGAAGGGGACAATGTTCCTAACCTGGAGAATATTATATATCTTTTTTGTTTTATGATTTCTATTTCATCTGTTTTCTCTGTAAAGCAGTTTGTATTTTGACTGAAAAGTGCTCTATAAATTATTATTCTCATTAAGTGAAATGGTCTGTTGAGGGATTTACCTTTTTTTTTACATTCTGGACTTGGGAGGATAAAATGATCAACACTAATTACACATTTGACTAATTCTGTACAAATATTTACAATGTATAGGATTAATGATCAGTTTTAAGTATAAATTAAGGCCTTAATTTAAAGATTTTTTAAGCCTTTTTATGGATCTGCATATACTTTACTCTAAACACAGGAAAGGGCGGTATCGTCTCCCTTAAATCGAGTGATGGGCATGTTTTTTCACTTTAAAATTGTGGATGTCAGTCAGGTTTCATCTTTTCTAAGAGTCTCTGTCATTTGTACAAAGAGCAGCTTTGAAATTAACGCTCAGCGATTACACATTAAAGCGCAGAGGCGTTCGTCGGCCAAATACAACATTTCAGATTGTACAGAGAACGCTTTATCTCTTAATGGTAACTTCAGATCTTGGAGACTTGAATAAACATTCTTGAGTGCTTGGACTGGGGAATGAGGAATCCTGACGGTCTTCGGGCTTCTGCAAGGGAGACTGACACCTAATTAGGCAAAAGGGGCCTATTCACTTTCTCAATAGCTTACAGGTAGAGACGGGGGAAAACAGTGTTTCAACAAGCACCAAGGAGAAAGAAACTCAAATATGTGTCAGCACAGACTAAACACTTCTGACAGCTGCCCTCCAGGTAAGTTTGGGGTGAGAGCGAGGACAGGAAGGGTCAAGGACCAGGTGGCTGTGGCTTAAACAAGACAAACTCTTTCTTCAAGTCTCCGCGGTGCTTGTTTGACAGAGAGAAGCGAAAGAAAAAAAAGAGACTGAAAGACAGAGGGTACGAGATAGATAGTAAGAAAGAGAAGTAGAGTGCCTAGAAGATGTACGGCAGGGATGTCAAACATACAGCCCGCGGGTCAAAACCGGCCCATCAAAGGGTCCGATCCGGCCCGTGGGATGAATTTGTGAATTCCCAAAAAATTACACTGAAGATATTAACAATCAGGGGCATCAAAATCATTTTAGTTCAGGGACACATACAGACCAATGTGATCTAAATTGGGTCGGACCAGTAGAATACTATCATAATAACCTATAAATAATGACAAATCCAAAATTGTCTCCTTGTTTAAGTGTAAATGTTTATAGTGACAAACTATCCATTCACAAAAATGGGAATAATCTGAACACATATGACCAACAAGATACGTCTTAAGTGCAATTTTAACAATATTTTGCCTGTTACTAAATGTTTTGTGTATTTGTAGATGCACTGTGATCTGTAAGTTGTAATGCACATATGTAAATGATAAACTGAGGTATAATATTGTTAAAATTGCACTTATTACTTTCAAAAAAAAATCTCAGATTGTTCATGTTATTCTCATTTCTTAAAAGGATAGTTTGTAGACGTAAACATTTCCATCATGTAATTTTACTTTTGTCACTAAAATGAGTTTGACGCCCCTGACATAAGGGAACAGAGACAAGTAGTAGGCAGGGCGGGTAAACAAGCTCTGGGAGGAGTCGGACAATACCTTTGCCGCTGCTGTTCTCCATTGTGTAGAGGTAATCCATGTAGAAAGCACCGAAGCGCTGCATGCCCGCTATCTCCGTGTAGGTCTCCTGTCAAACAAAAGGAGAGTTGGGTAAACACGGCAGTAAGGGAGCAAACAGACTGATAGCCTTTAATAGTGGCACTGACAGGGGTCGTGGTGGATGCAGAAACGGGGGTCAAGTCGGAGATAAAAAAGTTATTCGGATTCTTAGTTAAACATCATTTTATCAGGAAACAATACCAAGAATATTCTGAGCTATTGACAAAAACTTGAAATTAAGTGATGATGATTTGCTGTTCTGTGTTTAATATGTAGATTTGGTATATATACATATTTAGAGCTTTATATATATATGTGTGTGTGTATTATTTTTATAGTACTGATAACTTCTGTCCTGCTACTTTAATTAAACTTGCACGGAGCAACTGTAACACACAATGATTTCTCCTGGGATTAATAAAGTATTCCAATTCTGATAATGGACCTTTCCAACTACTAACACAATCAACATTTTAGAGTAAAAAGATGAAAATTGAGTCGAATTAAACTATCCTATAGCTGTGCTGTACCTTCTTTGTACTTTACAATGCATCGGAACTAATTTATTAGACACCAGGTATGCCCTTTATTGAGAAATAAGCCACTAATAACAGGAATTGAAGGTTTCCCCATTCATTCAGTACTTGGATGTACGCCACCAGAAATAAATGTGTATCTTGTCTGTAAAAAGATAGGACATTTTTATAACAAATCAAAACTCCCTGACAGCAGATTTGACCGATACTTTCATTTTAAAAATTGTGAAATATTACTTGGAAAGTGCAGCTTTTACAAGCACGAATGCAATGTGAAAGGTTATTTCCTGTATTATGTTAAGGGTTTGCATGAAACTGCTTTAAATCACATCTTGCACAAGCTCAAAAACTGATATTGATTTTATAATTTGCCCAAAAGATGCAGGTCTCAGGTTTTAGGGATGATGATGGGGCATCCAGGCAGAAAAGAAACTAACTCTGAAAGGTTTAAACCCACCTGAAATGTAGACTTATTCCTCCATCTACATGCATTGTTAATATCAAGTTAACTCTCAAAGAACCGCGACCGGTTCTCTAATCTTTTACCAACTAGAGTTTCACTACAATATCATTATTAGTCTACAGTTCAAGAGCCATTGACCCTGTCCTGGTGAATATTTAAAAGATATTTCTATTGCACATCAAACCAAATAAAAACAAACAGCATGAAAACAATAAGAAAGGGTACGAGTGACAGAGACCATTTACGCACATCCAACACCCCCACCCAAAACCTACCCCCTGGTTCTCCAAACAGAGATTTCAATAGAGTCTTATCAGAGAGGCGGGTTAATGAGTAATATTTATTAGGGGATCTCTGATGGCTCTAACATGCTTTTGGATCAAAGCCGTTGGCTGTTTTCAGAACCCCTAATGAATTAACGCTAAAACCTTTGACTTCTTAGAGTTTCAAGTGGAGACTGATCGATAGGTGGATGGATGGATGCAGGCAAACAATTGCTTCACAGAGGGCGGTGAACATTTCTTAGAAGAGTCAACACTGCAGCTCTGATGGCTGATGAAGTGAGTTTTAACACTACTTGATGCGTGGAGATAAGCCAGCAGACTAAAAAACACACTAAAAACGACAACGCAGGGATTGAAATATGAAAATAGTACTTAATTTAGTTAATTCATTTACCAATACACGTGAAAACAGCTGCCTGTTTCTGCTATTTAGCCTTTTTTCTTCACTAATAAGAGTAAGGAAAGTCTCCATAAAGTGAAGGTGATGTGTGAGTAATGAGCAACACCAAGTTCATAATGCTTAATTAATTCTCTTAGCAGTGCTGTCGTTTTAATGACTGTGTTGTGTAGTTTTTTTGGCCTGAACAGTGAGGTGCTTGTTGAGTTGGTTGTAGGCCCAGCTTGGCTTGTACCTCACTATTTAATTCTTGCCATATGGTTTGCATTAGTGCTATCAGTTTGATAGTTTTCTGAACAAAAATGCCTGAATGTAAGCTCCTCTGTAATGCTGCTCAGTCAGATGGCTACAGGCAACGTTAAATCAGTTACAGTGCATGCAGAATTGCACTGAAATTGTGGAAATGTGAGGTCTCATTTGATAGCGACCTTGTGATTAGCGGCATCCAGGATGAACTCAGCCCTGACCCCGTTGTTCTCCGGACTACGGTAGTCGAACAGGGAGTTAGTTAGGTAGGTCATTCCTTTACTGCTCAGGCTGTCACCACAGGTGAAAAACACAGCGTCCTGCAGAGACACGGCGGGAAAAAGCAAAAAAAAAACAAACAACATGAGGAACATTTAGTCATAATTATATGTTTAAGGCAAAAAAATAATCAATTCCCAAAGAATATTCAGAAAACATTTATTAATAGGGAAGGAAATCACAATTTAAGGAAGCTATATAATTATAAAAATATGAGGGTGCGACAACAAGGAAGAGCTTCTGTGTGTCTGTTTGTGGAGTGAAATTATAAAACAATGTCCAAATATATCAAAATTTAAACAGAGCTATAAAGATATGATTTTGTCAAGATATGGGACCAAAATGTTTGTATATCAATTGGCTTCCTCCTGTTTATTTGTTTGGGTGTGAGGTAGAAAAAAAAGGAAAGGAATGATAAGAGTAACAATGTAGTGGTTATTTATTTATGTTTTGTTTTTTTTGTCTTTTTTTTCCTCTTCCTCTGGTGGGATGGTCATTCTTTTGGTGATTAACTACATATTTACATTATTGTCAGGAGGTTGAAATGTTGTAACACATAATTTAGGAAAAGAGTGAGCTACTCTCACCTTTTAATTTGAATAAACCAAAGGTGAATTTAGAGTAAAACATCAACTGCCGTTAGAGATTTCAGTGCATAAATGCTGCACATGATGAGACCTTGAGACTTTGACATGAAGAAATGTCAAATAACAGAAGGCAGACTCCTCCATAAACAAACCAGACTGTCTTTTTATCTTTCCCTGAGGTTTTAAGGCTGTCTTTACCTCTTCACTTCGGTTCATGTTTTCCTCAAAGTCCCGTACTCCCATGATGCTTTTCAGGCAGAGCGCCCGGCAGCCCACAAAACCAATCTGACAGTCGAAGAAGGGTTCCCCCATCATCAGCACCTGGAAAAAGACAGAGGATGAGCTGTGACGTAACCGGTTTTTCTGCTCCTGATTTACTTGTGTCTGCATAAAGAATAATGTGAAAAATTGGAATCCTCCTCTCATCACTGAGGACAATAAAATATATAAAGGCTTTGACAGTTCATAAATTCTAAGGCCTATTAATTCATTGAAATGGATGTTAATAGGCTCAGTTGCATGGCAATGGAATCTGAGAAGAGACATTAGGATGTGATGGTGTAAGGTAAATTCAAACCGAGTAAGGTGTAATGAGGGGAAAATACTAGGTTCTGTATTCTTTTCCCTCCAAAGAGAACACCCAGGACAGAAAATGTCTTAAAGCAGTCAACAGAAGCCTTGTAAAACCATAACAGTGCAATAATTCACACAAATTAGTTTGACTGTACTGCATTTTTACATTGCAATAAAACATATTATGTAAAATGAATGACACTTTAAGACTGAATTTATTGTGTGCTTATCTCAAACAGGGTTCTCTGCCACCACCATTTTAAGACTAGTTTTGTTTGTGGTGCTCGCGTGAGGTTACGGGTTCTTTTCATTGTGATAAAAGGACCAGGGGGTCAAGCAGCTTCCATGAGTCCTTGAAACAACAAAGGTGTGGCTTTTCCCCTCACACATTGTGCCTTTACTTCATCTAGCAGACAACCAAACAGAGAGCAATCCAATAAAACTTTACGTTTCACCACACAATAATTACAAGGCCTAGTTTTCTCCCGTTTTACTAGCCATTCCTTGCCTTTCAGCGCTCTCACTTTTGGTCCCGGTTCAGACTCCTCTTTCCCTCTTCCAGCAAAAGCATAAATTACAGAAATTGAAATTGGAAATCTCTCAAATTTTCACATCTGGTAGAAAGCTTAAGGGCAGAAAACCCCTTTTCTACCCCGACCAGGTAATCAGAGAAAAGGTTTAACATTTTTTCTACGTTGAGAAGAAATGCGGAAACGATCAGACTTGGGGTTGACTCAGGCACAGATTCCACTGTGTTCAACACGGGCCACGGATCAGTGACCCACAGAGGAATAATGATTGCACCACCACTACCACTACTCATAATAATAAGAATAATGACGGCGCTGGATCAAAATGAAGCACAGGCGTCTTTTTACAGTAGGTCTGTGTTGGCCACAATGAGCTGCTTGTTGAAATAATTTGAAGGGTGCATAAATTAGGGATTGACCAATTATTGGATCTAATGGTCACATTTTTACTACCATTATCAGTATCTGTACTTTCTATCCATCATAATAAATGAATCAGGATTATTGATGATAAAGCCCATAGTAGACTGTCAACACTTGAAACTCCAGTCTTGTTTGTGTAATTTTCTATCACCTATCAAAAGGTGTTATGACTTTCATTCCTCTATTCGGCTTCTATACAAAATTCCAAGGATTTACACAGAACTTGGTAGATCAGAGTTTTCTTACTTTGTTCCCTGGCTTTGGAGTAACCTTCAGAATGTTCTGCAGCTAAATGATTCTGTCTCCTTAAGTGACATTAAAACTCTGCTGAGTATCTCTGTACCGTTCTCTGCATACTTGTGTCCTTGTTTTAGCTGCTGAAATTAAAAATAGTAATACAATGTAATTGTGTTTTTTAAGTATAATACCTCCAGTTCAAAACTGCCAATAAATACTGTTCAAACATTATTATGCATTGCCCTTTCTCCGATTTAACCCAACTTTTAGCTCTGTGTTATTCTAAAATGTGAAACCGATAATTTTAGAATTTCTCATGCACATCACTTCCAAATACAGCTATAACTCTCTTCAATCTGATCAACATTTCTGTCGGCTCTGAAAATAAACATATCACTCGCCTGCATAGATGATCAGTAACAACAGTCACTGCTAAAATGCAGGGCTGGACAGAATGATTCATCTATAGCAGGTCCCTAATTATTTGAAATTCCAGACATTACCTGATCAGGCACTAGGTTTGTTTCACTACAGTAACAAGTCATTGATTATTTTGAGTTTCCCGCAGAACTTAGATTGAATTTAAAAAATGTATTGATTAAAAAATTTTAAATGAACAACCAGGGTGACTAATCAAATTCAACATGTTGACACGAGTCTTACCTCAATGGTAATTCCTTCTTGCTCAAGGCACAAAACCTCTCTGGACTTGACCTTCTGAGGACTGTAGTAGCTGCTCTCTGACTGGGTTTCTGTCAGCTGAAAAAGAGGCACAGGCTCATTTTAAAAGGAAGAATAAAAAGGAAAAGGAGACGAAGGAGAAGAACAACAACAAGGAGAAGGAGGAGGAGGAGAAGGAGAAGAAGAAGAAGAAGGATGAGAAGGAGAAGAAGAACAAGAAGGAGGAGAAGTAGAAGGAGAAGAAGAACAAGAAGAAGAACAAGAAGGAGGAGAAGGAGAAGAAGAAGAAGAAGGAGGAGAAGTAGAAGGAGAAGGAGAAGAAGAATTCACTGCTTGAAAAAAGCAGGTCGATGAGAACCTGGAAAATGTTTCCAACTCTAAATACTTAACATCCAAACAAGGACAGATGGCATCTTTTACATCAGAAACT
Source organism: Apogon talboti (assembly GCA_037367365.1). Classification (NCBI taxonomy): domain Eukaryota; kingdom Metazoa; phylum Chordata; class Actinopteri; order Kurtiformes; family Apogonidae; genus Apogon; species Apogon talboti. The sequence goes on from JAPQRQ010000009.1 coordinate 28,299,113, forward strand.
GAATAAAGCCCTGGGAATTATTTTAGTGTCTTTTATGTCTGGAAACAGGCCAGTAACATAAATCAAACCACATGACAGTCATTCCTCTTGAATCCTGGGGGAGGCCATCGCTGCCTTTATTGAGTATGACAATCAAAAAAAAATCTAAATGTACTGAAATATGAGGAGAAAATGGAAAAGGTTGAGGCGACTATTCATACATATTCTACCCAGGTAAACTGATAAAAGATATTCTCCCTCCAAGGTTTCATTCTTTAGGAGGAGTTAGTGGTCCAGAGCAGTGTGTCAGAGGTGAGAAGGGCACAGACCTGTGACGCTTTGAGCCCGACCAGCCAAAAAACTCTGGGTGTAGAGCAGAGCTGTGCAGACCCTAACCCACTCCACTTTAACACAGGAAGCAGGTGCAGAGCAAGAAGCAGCTGTGGCTTATTATCCACAGTGATGGAGCAGACTCTTTTGCACTCACTCCCTTCCCCGCTTTTCGATTCTGATGGTTTAATCATGTGCAGGGACCACCCCACCCCACAATCCAATCCACCCTGCACTTACTCTGGAGCAGCAGTGAGTAGGAGCTGCATCTGACTACACAACTGCTTTCTCTGCATAGTGGCTCTGCAGTGAAGAGCTGCAGATCACAATCAAACACACATGTTGACTGGTTGTCAAATAAGAATGTAGCCAAGGTTGGATGGGGGGGGGACTTTCCTGACTGGACTAGGAGTGATATAACACACAGGACAGAAAGGAAACATACCATTAGGCACTGACACAAATGTCTAATACAGGGAGACACACAAAGAGGTGCTCCTACGCTAACTTTCCTTCACCACATTTCCATCCTTTTTAACCCTTAAAGACCCAGTGCTACTTTTGTGGCAGTTCCAAAATATTTTTTTCTCTATATTAGTTGCACTGGGTCTTTATGGGTTAATCCGGTACTTCCCAAACTTTTTTTCTGGGGTGAAAAATGACAGTGTTTCCACGGTAACTACGGAGCCTCTGAACATCCAAATGGGTCATGTCTGATGACCATGAAAAGATCACAAACTGCATTTTACACCAATTATTTACATGTATTGACAGGATTAGTGGATCCACAGGTATTAAATATTTACATCAGTAGATGGTTTTAGTCGATGGCTGTTTGGGTCTTTAAGGGTTAAGGTTCAGCAGATATTTAATGATTAATTGCATATCTTTAATGCATTTTCAAAGATATGCAACACATTAAAAATACAGGGCAGCACTCAAAAAGCTTTCCACAATAATATTAAACAACAAAGAAACCCAAAATGATTACCTTTTTTCAGCTGGTGTTTGACTGAACTACCTTTAAGCATAACAAAGGTTATCCCAGAGCTTTCTGGTCTTTAAAAAAAAGGAAAAAATAATTCCTTCCTGCTTTGCTCTTTATGGAAACGGTTTGTCCATGGCCTCTGCCCTAACCTTGAACCGAGTGTCAGGAAAATCACTTCAGTAATTTTACATAATCCAACTGACAGAGAAAGGCAAGAAATCATTTGACTTCCTTGGTGGAGTAAAAACTTCAGAACAATCGCAGTCTATTTTTGGAATAAATAAAAATGCCACTAATAGCAAAATTATCAGGCAAAGTGGAGCATGTAAGGAGATATTGGAATGGAACAAATGACCGGTGCACTGTGTAAAAGCCAATTTCTCTGATCAAAAACCTGGAGACCGATGTGTCCGCGATCTAAAAATACCTCTTTCATTTCATGACCACGTCAGGCTCAGGTTCAGGCAGTGGCTGTTCAAAGACATGCAATTCCATCAAAATAAATACTTCCTCATAGGAAAGCGACGACCAGGTTAAAAAAAAAACAAAAAAAAAAACATCCTTTCAGCTGTCTGCAATTATTCCAGTCCAAAGGCAATTAATTGATTAAAAGAACTTAAACAATACAGAAACAATTGCAACATTATTAGTAAAGCGCCAAGGTCTTTTTGGCCTGGGACAAACCTCCCCTTCACACGAGTGCACATACACACACATTAACACACACACACACACACACACACACACACACTGGAGCGGTAATGTGATCTGAAGAGCCTGAACCTGAGGGGAAACGCAGATGAATCCCAACTATTCTGAGTGAGCAGGCAGGATTAAAGTTAGGGGTTCCTTTCTGAATAGTCATCATACCATGTATAATGTTTAAAACATTAACGTGACCCGAGACGCCATTTAGCAGTTACGCTACCCTCCCCAGTACCGCACACAGACACAAAGAGGATTAAAACTTCCTGGGGATCAAGCGGTTCTTTGGGAGTTAAACTGAAAATGATCACAGAGTATGAATGTGAGGGGAGGCACTGGAAGTAAATAACATTAACAGTAGTATTGAAGCAACATGTTCACACAGAGATGCTCCAAATCTAGTCTATATCGTCATTGCCAAAATTCCTTAAGAATTTCCAGACTAATCGTGTGCAGAAATTTGCTCTACCTTGCATTCTTTGTAATGTACATTTCCACAGAATCATTCCTGCCTGTGGCCATCAGACTGTTTAATTCCACCTTATAACCTCATAATTATAATTACACAACAATATTTTTCCACACTTATTGTGTGGACAAATAATGTGTATTTCTTTAATTGTCATATTGATAATATATTGTCTAGTATATATGTACAAATCGCTGTTCTAATTGTGTCTTATAGAGTGTCTTAATATGTACATTTGGTGTATTTTAAATTTTTTTTGTATTGATAGTTTCTTTCCTGCTACTAGTGAATAAAACAGGGTCTCTACAGGTGTCGAGGTGTTGTGTTGTACACAACAAAGACGATTTTCAGCTACTTTAAGAACCTTTAAAATCTAACAATGATGAAGCTGAATTTAAGACTTTTTAAGGCTCTGTGTAATGTGAGATTTTGTCCTTTCCAAGTGCTAATGATGGCTGTGTTGTATTACTTCTAACTCTCAGTGATACCATATCTATTTACAACCAGTATAACTTCCATAACTCTTAGCATCCAAAATCATGCTTAAAATCACACTACGTCAACAGAATTACCTTGAAGGTAACCGAGGCCTTGGTACAGTAGAAACCGATGGAGACAATGGGGTCTTTGGGTGTGTGCTGCTGGGGGCTGTTGGGGATGCCTCCTGCCTCCTGGTAGAGCCCTTCTTCCATTTCCTCTTCTGTACCTACAATGGCCGGGACAAAGGACCAGGCCCAGGACACCCAGCCCTGGTCTGCATCCTCTGGACTCCCCGTCTGCATGTACAGGTCTGGGCTGGGGTACTGGCTCGTCCCGGGGCTTTCCATGTCCACATCTATCCCTGTTGGGGGAAAAAAAAAGTATTGATTAACCACGATGTTAATGTATGTGAACAAACAGAAACACATTTTACAAGGCAGTTTTATTGTAGTTTCAGCAGCGGTGGAACATAATTGTGAGTATGCATGTCCACTTTTGCATGATTTATCTGTTACTTTCACTGTGTCTTCTCCAACTTATGATTAGGGTCATAGTTACAGTCTGCATTTCCAGGCCAACAAAGTTGTAGTTGTAGAAGAATGTGTGCAATGCTGCTAGACACAAACTCTGAAAGAAGACAGTCAGTATCTTGTTACACTTGTAAGGAGTGATTGAGGGTTTTTATTAAATTCAAGTGAGGTTCAATATCCTCTTCACCTTTAAAAATAGAACAATTGTCTATTGTCAATCTATTCCTGAGTACAAAGAAGTTACAACGGAGAAAATGTCTTGATAGTGGAAGTTTCCTTGCAGTGTACACCACACTAAATTAATTAGTCCATTCCTTCAGGCCAATTCAATACAAGCAAGTTGTTTCAGCTGTCAACTGAACACACAAAAACAGTAAGACCAAGGCGGCCTCACAGTAGCCGCTGCCAATGCTCCTGCATGCAGGTGCATGAGCACATGTGCTCCATGAACTCCATCTGTGCACACTACATCTGTTGAGATTTGTATGTGTATTTGTGTGCACGCGCGTGCATGTGTGTGTGTGTGCGCGCATGCATATTAGGAAGTCCATTCCGATGCAGGCCAGAGGGCATGGGCTGTCAGCAAACATCCTGACAGAGGAGAGCCTTGACTGGGCCCTGTAGATGCTGTGGTCAGGGCCATGTTATACCTCTTTCACACTGCCCGGAGTTCATGTTTGAAAGGGGCTTTAGTTGAACCGAACAGCACCGCCTGCATCCACAAACACGTGTAGGAATGGGTTGGGTCACATATTTGTCCACAAGCCATGAGTCTGAAATAGAGGCCATGAGAACAGAGCAGTGTGATATGTCTCTACCTGATCGAGAGACATTTTATTACATGTGATATTTAATTCTATTATTTTATATTTATTTACATGTATTTATCTTGTATATAATAATGAATTTGTAGAGGCCTGTACTCTATTGAGGGCAAAACAGTTCAACATGATTTGTGTGTTAGAAAAAATATATGTAGACTTTTTGGAAACTCTTTGTAATGCAACTAAAGTATGTGCATCTAAAATGCAGCTGCAGTTATGAAATATAGAAAATATAATGTTCTTGCACAATTTCAGATAAATAATTTCAAATAGAGACGATTTCATGTTTATTAATTTCATCTAGAATGAACAGACTACTCTTATCCTCTGTCATTTTATAAAAGAGCCCCCGGCTACAACACGTTGAGTATCCCTGAACTATACTGAGGCATAAAGGATTTACAGTGTGAGCGATCAGCACAAGTTGAGTTTGGCCAGAGGTAGAAGGAGATGAAGGCGAGGAATGGCTGACCATGGAACTGCATACGATGAGCTGGAGGAGGAGGGTGGTCATTTAGTAATCACACATTCTCTGCTCAGAGTGTGAGGGCTTGAACGCAGTGCTGGTTACTGCAGAGCACATGGCTCACAGAAGGTGAACAGGGTAATATTCAAAGTGGTCAGGACAAGCAGACTGAGGCTGGGTAGAGGTACGACTACAGCTTTAAATATGGGGCAACAGCTGAACAACAAATGTTATTAGGAAACAAAAGACATTGGTTTAAAGTTAAATAGAAAGTGCAGGACCGTGCATAGGTCAGTATTATGTCAGCGAGCCAAAGCAAAATGGGAAAGTAATTAGTTCGACGGCTGCAGGGATGGAAGTCGGTGCAAGAGAATGAGGTTCGGCCCACTGATGATGTGGGTAATAAAGACAAGCAGAGGTCTGGTGAACCCCACTCACTTTTCTCTGTTACTTCTCTCTTAGCAAAACATTTTGTTGAGGGGGGGTCACATGTTCCTCAATTCCACCACCCCCATTCCCTGATCCTGACCTCTGAACTCATCCCATCGTGTCTGTTTCCATGCGCGTTGGGAGAGAGGAAGCTGATGTCAATACACAAGAATGTGTAATACCATTCCTCACGGCCTCACGTCCTCTGCGAGAAAACAATATTGTCCGTGAGGTCACAGCTTAGGAATCCCAGAGGCTAAGGCGGTGAAAATTATGACATATTTTAATTAAATCTTTCAGTTTGCGAATTGGCAGTTGGAAATCCCATGATATGGCTTTTTCTCTCTCACTCCCCCGATATCCATGTCTGATTCTATCTCTCGAATCTTTTTTTTTCTCCCCTCTTTGTTTTCACTGTTGAAGCCTTTGAGGTGTCAGTTCAACAAGTTAAGCCGTTTCGCTTCACGTCACAGCCTGACGAAGCCTACGTTTGAATTGTGAGGCAATCAAAATAAAAGCACAATTACCGATCAAGTGATCAAAACAGACCGGCTTAAGAACACTTTGAAGTACTAATCCACGGAGGTGAGTGAAAAATTCCCAGAGTGATGTGAGCTGGTCAAAATGTATGCCGCTGTGGGCTAGAGTACCACAGCCACACAGGTGGAAAATCGACACCATTGATCTCAGCTTACCGTTAGAGAAATCAAACCCTAAACCACACCCTCCATGACGGGATCTTATTGTAACATTCGACTGATACATGCATAGCGCCACAGTGTTCACAAGTGTATCCCCTTTTATTTAGGGTTGTAACTTGTCTCCGTGAGTCAAAGGTGGGTGGGTTGTATGTGCACTAGTAAAAAGCTGAGTCGCACTGAAACACTGAGAGGAGGAGGGAGGGTAGGCAGTGCCCTCACAGGCCAGTAGATGTCCCTCCATGTTTGAAGAGGAAGAGGTTACCTGACCACTCAGCAAAGAAAACCCACTCCTCACTTCATTTGTCTGCTGAGTGGGCTTACATTTTCGGGCATGTACATGTGCACATGTTTGGGCCCCTCGTTGCAGATATTCCAATATTCACATGTCTATTCATACAGGCACTTAAATATATAATGGAAGTATAATGCATGTACAGTGTAGTCCATTAACTTGGAATAACTGTTTTTAGACATATTCCTATTTATACACATCAGTAATCACCTTTGACCAGGTGTAATGATTACATACCAAGTCCCACTTACACCATCAAGAATCAAATCACATTATCATAATTATTTCATGAGAAGAGGTACAAAAATTTTATTCCAACATTATGGGCAACAGTATGCAACGAAAAATCTACACTCACACCACTGCTCGTATTTATGTAGATTAGTAATATTTTCTCAAAGGAAATACACATTCACAAAACAAACACATACACACGTACCCTAGAGTACCTACTTTGATATAAAGAACTGAAACACAACATGTGCATCCCATATTGTTTCACTTTTACACCAACAGTGTATCATTAACATCCAAATGTTCAAAATCCATTTCAGCTTTCATGGCAGAGGAATATATTTTTAAAAAAAAAACACATAACACAAGTTGTGTAATCCACATCCACAGACTTCTAAACTTAATGGTTTTCATATATTCACACCAATATTAAAAAAAAATGAAAGGGATGATTAAAAAGAGGCCTGTCACGACACTGGGCTAACATAAGGCAACCACATGAGGGTATAACAGGGCGATCGCCGCTGGCCCCTCGCTGTGACGGTCTGATCTGTTCTATATGGATCCGAGGGCAGAGATAGTAAACTCAACGGCCTCTGCCTTCATCTACGCTGTAGTTTGCGATGCACATATAAAGAGAGTAAATGATATATGCCACTGGACACTCAGGCACGTCATCATATACTTTGCAGAGAGGCGTGCACACTCGAAGTCGCACAGACACACAGTCACACTTTAGCAGCCACAGGCCATGGTTCACGATTCCTCACATACTTGTTGAAACCGTTGAGCTTTCGCTGCCGTGACCAGCTGGGCCATTCATGCATGTTAGTCATCTGTGTTTCCAACCACTGAAATTTTTACAGTGTTTCACAGACTTCATTGAATTTCAGACAGTAGGAAAACTAGCCGTCTATTCCTGAACTGAAAGGTTGCTTTGGTTAGTGACACACAAGTATCTTGCGTAGTTTACTTATTAGGGCTATTCATTAATGAGACATTGGCTCTTACCTAAAAGAGAGAGATTTAAACAAACAACATGCGGCCTCAGTGAATCACCGGCACATAAACACATTACAAGGCTTTTTCCACTTCGTTAATTGGCAAAAAGAAAAACACCTTCACATGGGGGAAAAATTAATATTCCCTTTGATTGAAATGTTCTAAAAAGAACTGCTTTCAATTAAAAGTCATGCTTTATTAATACAACACAGAGTGGATCCAGACCGAGGCCTTCATTTTCAGCACAAACCTTTGCCCACATATTCGAGTAACAGTTAAAAGCACCTACATATAGAGAGAGAGACTTACCACAAGCAGCCTAAGGGAAATCAAATGAATGTCATGGTATACTGCATAATATGCATAATATGGATATCACATTTCAGCAATCATGTGACGATGAAGTTTCCTACAAACTGCAACACACTAAAAATACAATTTGTACCAAAGCCAAATCCCTCACTATAAATGTGAACATTTGTGAAGCGCTGTAGTGCTCCGAGCCCTACAACAATAGCACATATGGCGGGTTGAGAAAAAACAGCTTTTTATTTAATACGGGACTGTTACTAATGTCATTACAATTCTTCTTTTTTTAATCCAAGATAAATACAATAAAAACCATATGTTCCAGAACAAGCGCGAGCCCATCCCAACAAATACACGTCCCCCTACTACACGCATGCACAAACCGGCCCCCGCTCCCTTTCAGCTTCTTCACTCTGTCGATTACTTCCAGCATAACAAGATCTGGGGACGCTCAGGTTCCAAGAGCTGGTCCCCTCTTGTATATTTTTGTGATGGGATACTAATTCATTCTCAGCGGCCTCGCATAGCAGTAGCATGACATTGACTCTTACATCTGGCATTGGACACCAAAGTGGAAGCTGCGCCAACTTGCAGTAAAAGTTCCAGGCCAACAGGCAGGGAGTAAAAGAAAGAAGAGTAAACCAATGGGCTGTATTGTGTTGAGCTGCCTGCATCCCCTCTGCCCACCACTTTCCCTCCTCCATAATTTGCTCCTGGTGCTACAGAGGCTGATTTAGCCCTGAGGGACCTGGGAGTGGATCCTGTTCTGTTTGGCTGGGATGAGCGTGAGCAGTCGGGGGGAGGTCAGATGGGTGTATAGGGAATGAGGTGGGGTTGGTTTTTAGGGGGTGGCTGTAGCTATTAAAACTATACCTTCCATGTGTATGTGTGATTTTGCGTGTGTATGTACAATATGTGAGCCTGTCACAGCTACATTACATTAGCACATGCCGCAGGTGGCTGTGTATTATATATTACACACTTTATGTATTTGTACAGTATGTGGGTATGCCTGGGAGAAACACCGGCTGGATTCATGCTTTTTTCCTTTCCTCTGCTCCTTGATGTAAGAAGTGTGATTTTCTGCAAGGTTCCAATCAAAAAGACAAAGATGGGGCTGTGCCTGATTGTTTCACTCTCTTCTCTCTTGCCTCTATCCACATGGAGAGAATCAGGCCTCCAGAAGAAAGCCTGTGTCGAGTTAAACATAGATTTTTGTTTGTGGAAATGGCAGGAGGAGCGCACACCACGGTCAAAGTGATGTTCAATGTCCCATTTAGTAACAACAACAGCATGTGGATAGACCTGAAAACGCTGTCTAGGAAAAAAGGCCAAAGCTTTCTGCACGAGCTGGGTGATTAACCACTTCACTGTTTGTTCGGGAAATGTGGCTTCGAAAGGAACCCCTGTTATAAAAATAACATTTTATGTGGGCCTTTTGTTTGGTACATGCACAGAAAGGCACAGCATGACAGTTTAACAAACAGAACTGTCACCATTAAAATGAAGAATACTCAGTATTTCTTATAAAAATAAATCAAGATTGTAAATTCTCTGTGCTGGGATCCAGCTACATCAACATCAGTTGTTGCTTTAGTTTAAGTGACTACAGAACATCCTCTCTGTGGTTGTTACTGATATATCCACCAGCAACGAAGCTGCTTTCGCACACAAAGATTAACATTTGCAGCTGCACATGTCCACACGAAAATGCAGACGAATAAAATTACAGAAAAAAAAACAAAAAGGTGGTTTCCCTATAATAAACCTTACCAGGTAAACTGGTTCCAGCCTCCTTGGCATGACCGCTGCCCTCTTCTCCTTCACCCTCTTTGTGTCCTCCTATTTCCCCATAGTAGAGGGCAACAATCAGCTCTAAAATGCGTATGAACATGGGGAGCTGCTGATCAGTGATGGACAACTTCAAGCTCTCCACCATTGTTTGGATCTAAGAAAACAAAAAACACGGCTTAATATTCAGTCTGTTAAATGATATGAGAATGTGAGTACTGAAGGTGCAACTTAATGAGCAACGGACAAAGTGTAACAAAACAAATAAAAAACTCATGTCAGGACAAAAAAAATCTGAAGAATAATCAGTAAAATAGCTGTGATGTTATGTTTACCATTGACATTCTCTGTAACTGTGACAAGACAAAGCAGTCAACGGTCTTATTCTTATTTTTACTCACAAAACTTACACAAATACTCCTCGAACAAAAAAATAATTATTATAAAACCAGTCACAACAGTAAAAAACTGTTTCTACAACATGTGCTACTGAATGTTCTGTTTAAATCCCCATGGATGATTATGCGCAAACCCAAGTCAGAAACAAAATATTTTTGTAATTGCTCTTTAAAAAAACTTACCACACCAAAAATCCGGGGAATTTTTCAGACAAGCATAATGAAACTAATGTCAAGATGATAACGGAAGTTAAATCTCTTTAGGGAGTACATGTTAAAACCAAAACATAATATGGTAGCAACACGAGATAATATTTGTAACATTATCATCACTAAAGTAAGACCTTGCCAGTGAAAACAACTGATAAACAAATGTAAAATGGCTCTGCATGTACGAACAATGAACTGAAATTAGTCTTTAAGCTGCAATGATCTGAGAATATCTTGTTATATAAAAGCTTATCAAGCTATCAAGTTATAATGTGACATATGTGCAGTAAGTTGTGCAATAATCCTCTGTTCTTGCAATAACAATGCAATATTCATTCAATATTTATTCAAACATAAATGTACTATTTTTTTATAGACTTTCATAGATACACACACTGCTGATATTGCCAATATTCATAGACATACATACTGTTAATATAGTAAATATTGTAAATATTGTGTCTATTCATAGCATTCATATTTTATGTCTATTTTTATTTTACTCTACTTTTGTTACATTATATATTCTATTTCCTCATTTTCCTTTTTGTCTTTGGTAATTTTATATTTACTCTATTCTAATTTTCTGACGCATTGGTTTGTTTTATTCATATTGTTGCAGTAACTGGAGTAGCACTCTAAATTTCATTGAACACACAATGACAATAAAGGCTATTCTATTCTATTCTATTCTAAGCAAGTGTAAGCAGTTACAGTTTGTCAGATTTTAAGCTTTGCTCGCATGACATGTTTAGAGAACAACAAAGTGAAAAAAAGTCAAATTAACAGTTTGTAGTATCAGCTCCATAAATAGTTGCTGTCTTTAATAATGGTAACAGCTACCATCAAACATATGTTATCACATAACTGCAGAAGTTTAAAGCTGCTCACTTTGATGACAGACGGGATCTTGGAGTTTATGTTGTCATAAGTAAAATGGAGGCGGGTTCTGAAGGAGCACTTGTACAACAGCGGGTCCTGGTAAAACTCAATCTTGCCACTTGCGTTTCGTTTGTCCAAGCAGACGGTGCAGTCGGAGAAGTTGATCACTTTCCTTAACACGAGCTCTGGAGCTGCATGAAACGAAAAAACAAAATGACAAAATATTATTTCACATGCAACATCTGCAAATTATTATATATGCATTAACCATGTGTGCGTACAGGAAATGCATATCACTGAATATACATAACACAGGCAGTGTACATACAAAACTTTACAGAATACATTCACAGATGACAGGCAGTGCAGGGCCCCTGTGTGAGAGGTACGACTAAGTGATCTGTGAGTGCCTTTATGTCTCATGTGGGATTATCACACATGCTCAGATTCTCAGTTGTCACTGACTCACTCACCTCACAGAGTGATAACAGCACTACTCATGCACAGAATTTCATTCCCGACCCAATGCCAGTAACTATTGTTTTAACTTGCGTCACACGTTGGAACAGAGCCTCCTTTAACAAGAAACTGCATGGTGATAACAATGACTGAAAATGACACTGGAGGATTGGTCTTTGAGTGCGGTCTTTGTGTCTCCGCTCAGAATCACCTCTTTATGGATGTAAATGAAGTGTAATTCTTTAACAGCGACACGTGAAAGCCTAGTGTGAGAGCTACACGGACACATCTGTGCAGTAAAGTGGAGGTTTTGAGCTCTTCCCCTCCCCTCCTGCAATACCGCTACTGTGAATAATCACTAGAATGATTGAAGTTTTTCACGGTTAACGGACATAGAAAATATTTGGGAAAATGCCAAATAAGCCAATGTACGTAGGAATGATGTCAGGTCTATGTGACATTATAAAATAACCCTAGGAGCTGATTATTGGTGTGTTATTTCAGGTAAAAATGAGACATGAAGTTCAGTCTGAATTACCCTGATTGGCCATGACACTGACTTTCCAAATGACATTGGTGCAGTGCAACAGTATACCCAGGTTCAGGTTTTTTGTATGACAACACTGCATTATTTGGCTGAACTCTCTGCACACTCTTTCAACGTAGTGAGCTTACTCGAATAAATGAGATGTGAGGCGTTTTTAAAGGGCGTGTAGCCTCAGAAGGTCCTAGGAACATGAGTAATCAAAGAGTTGGTTTTTAAGAAATTAAAATATTCCATCAAGGTAAGGTAGGGTAAGATAAGATAATCTGGTATTTAAATTAATATTTATATAAATTTAGAATCAAATATTACTTACATATTTACATTGTTGTTGCACACACAGATGATATGGGGGGGGGTTACTGGGACCATTAACCATTACCATAATGACTTTAAATTAAAATGTCACAGTAGTGCTTTAGCCTTAAAATCCCATTACCTCATTAAACCAGTGTAGTTTTAAGTGTGAACTGTTCAAGCCTACATTATTCAATATGGGTTAGGGTTACATCTAAAATCGATGGGTCTATCAAAGTAGAATATGAGACTAACCTGGTTAACATGAGTATATAAGCAAACCTTTATATCTAAACTTGCCCAATGTGTCTTTTTGACTTTATTTTGAACAAACTGTAACTGTTAGTGCAGCATTCAGGTTGTTGTGTGACTAGATTTTCTGGTTCATTTCCAAGTAATGTAAGCGGTTTCTACTCACCGGTGATGTCCATGAAGGCCCTCTCCCAGATGTCGTCCACGGTGTAGCATTCTGCCGAGGTGATGTTTACCGATAGCACGATGTCGTCTTCCACGTACTTCAGGATCAGGTTGTTAACTACGATATTGACATTGTTGACCACACGTCTGATCAGACTCTGCACGTAACCTACAAACAACAAAAAATACAAGAAAAAAAACACAGAAATGAAAATCCAAATATAAAACATATACAAAATGCATGGCTATTATTAGCATATTAGCTACTATACATCAGGATGCATTCATTTTGTATTGAAAGACTGAAATCCAGAACCACATTCCAAGAAAGTCCAGGCTCAATATCCCTGACCCTTCCCGTCCTTATGGTCTCATAAATAAGAGATCTTGACATGTTATTTTTAGCCCAAGTCTATTCCTTGGACGTATACTGTTTAAGAGCTAAATATCCATGAAAAACGCTGTACTCCTCAACCTGCCGGAGAACGCTACAAATCCTGGGTGAATTTATGAATCCCAAACGGGCTCTCCTCTCAGATGCAAAGTCCTGCTTAACCCCAAACTATGTGTATGCTGCCTCAGACGCATCCCTCCTCCATACTACTAAACCATGTATTCTTATTTAATAGTCACCCGTCCTTACAATCACAAACACAAACACACATTCAGACTAGATGATGTACAATGCCGGGGATTCCAATAAATAACAAATTCTCCCAATGATAAATTGGGAAAAACAACCAAATAATGAAATAAATGGTCATAGGAAGGAAACTAGATACATTCATCATAATGCCTTGAGTTTATATTGTCGCTGATGTTAACTATAGAAAAACTATCAAATAATGACATGAACTCGACTGCATTAATGAGTTTTTGCAGTTCTATAGTGACAGAGAGCAAAGGCTAAAGAAATCAATTCCTTAAGTGAAAAGAAAAAGGAATACAAAGATAGATTTCGTGGTGAGGGTGAAAGGTGGGGGCAGGTGGGGGCAGGTGGCTTTTGTGGTGAAGAAGCGGAGAGATGTAATAACCGAGCACCGTCTGACAGATTGAGTTTCAGCAGAGCTGGGGGAGCCATCCTGCAGCGTTACCAGTACGTCCTAATGGCCACAGTGACGCCCAGAAACAGAAGCTTCACAGGAATAACATACATGGTAAGGTCATTACTCAACAAAGTACGAAAGAACTTAAAATATTACAGACAGGGGAGTTTTGACCATAAAATATGAAAATATACAGCAATAAATTGTCCTAACCACAGGACCAATGGCATTATTCATTCCTCCCATGTACTGTTAAACACAGTAACTACGAGTTAAAACATATAAACCTTTAATGCTTTTCCCCTGTTTTCCAAACCAAATGTTAGTCTTCCTGTATCTACATGCCTGGCACAGGGCATAACAGAAACGATAATTAGGCAGAACTAAATGGTGCTGTTGATGAAAATATTTATATGAATTGCTTAGCTGTTCTGCCACTTGTACACAGGCCCAGCTACACATTAGCATAATCCAATTGACAAAATTCTCATGAGTGCGCTGCCTGACCAAACAGAGAGGCAGGAAGCGAGGATGACATAATATAAACTCGACTCATAAACGCAATGTGTGTTCGTGACATTTGTGCGTGGCCTTGCATGCATGCATGTGCTTGACAGAGTGCGAGTCTAGCTTCTCCCCTGCGTGCATGAATGTGGCTGTGTGTGCGACTCCTATGTGTGTCTGCGTCTGTGGTTGTGGGGTCAGTCAGAACACTGCCGCCGCACCTGCAGCCTGGGCAGTAAAACCGGCACTTTACCCCCTGCTATTTCCCTCTCTGGATCTAATTTACCCGTGTCAGGGTGTCTCTCTTTTTCGCTTGCACTCTATTACACTTGCTCTCTACCTCTTCTAGACTCACACATCAAGTCCAGAGACGCCGTACGTCTCCCTACAAACCGTCGTACCGCTCTGAACTTCTGTAAACAATTGACACAGCCAGCACCTGTGCTGTGGCCCACAGGGAAGGAGCCCACTTAAAACTGTTCAACCATAAAATGACTGGAAAAACCGGCTCCTTTATGTGATCTCAGAACAGGCCAAGTACTCTCCTCTGTGCAATATAGGAAAGAAACACTATACTGTCCATGTTCACCACTTTTCCTGTATATGGAAAGTATTAGTAGCCATTAGTTGTGCCAGCTATTGGTCAAGGAAAGTCCATCAGACAGTAAATATTGGGAGTTGGTTTCCTTTTGTAATTCTGAAAGGTACAATCGCAGTGGGACAAAAGAATAGAGTTAACAGCTCCTGATGAAAAACACCTTCTGTGTAGGGCTGAAGAATTAATACCTAAATGGTATTAATAGTTTCATGGCAATATGCTCAAAGGTATATGTAGCAGCTGCAGCTCATCAATATAAATAAGGTGTTGTGGTGGAATAAAGATGCACCACTACAAAAACTATATTCCATAGATGGGACGGACCATGCTTGTTTGGTACTGCCCTCAGCAAAAAACAAATTGAGACATAAAGGACACATTATTATCTTTCACTGGAAACTAAGTAATTCAGTGCAGGTTCATGTTTTATCCCAGAAGTACTGTTAACCTTTACTGTAAAAGATACCAGTACAAAAAAAAAAAAAAGATACTTGTCATATTTCTGATGCTATGTGTCAAGAGGCTATCCTTTCAATAAAACATAAGCCATTGTTTTTTTTCTCTTGGGCCTCTTTGACTTAAAGTGTAGACTCAAACAACCCAACCATGCATGGTACAGCAGGTCTCCAGAACACAGGAACGCTCCAGTTGGAGATAGCGCCTGCGTTTAGCAGTACTGTATGCGATATTCTCCATCCATAAGTAGCATTTTCCAGTAATTCCTGAACAGCTGCAGTATTTATTTTCTGAGCATTTTCTGAGCCCCAGTACCAGGACAGCAGTAACACTGGACTGTGGATTTGTCTCAGGAGTGTGTTTGCATTTCAGCCCTCGCAAATCTTGATCTCCCCTAATCACATGCATGCTTACACAACTCTGCATGCATGCAAAATTCTTGGATACACTCAAAGAAACATCAGTGTTGCACATACAGTAAATTTAGGTGCATGTACTTACTCTAAAAGTACTTGATCACGTACACAATGACGCAAATGCACAAGCATTAACACCAAAGGTAAACAAAATATGCATGGGTTGCTCCAATAATAGAGACGATACAACAATTCCCTCCACATAGCAGCTGTTCATCTTTGAAAAGTACAATTTCAGTATTTATACTCATCAGACCTTTGTGTAGCTACTAAGGTAGTTCTTCCACCAATTCAAATGGACAAAAAGAGGGAAACTCTATGTAAATAAAGACACCAATGAAATTTATATTACTCAAGCTAGAGTTTTATATTTGGCCCAGCTGAACATGACAGCTGTGCATTTCATCCTCTATTTCTCACAGCCAGTGTTGGGGAGTTTGAGAATTCATTTAACAAAGTTACATATTTTAATACACAATGTGAGTAACTGTATTTAGCTACAACCGCAGTATAAATAAGTGCTAATGAGAAAACACATACTCGTCTTAAAATTGAAAAATGAAACTCACGTCCCCTACAGAGGACAAGAATGCACTGCTGGGTCTCAAGAGTATGTTGTGTTGAGTTTTTGTTACTGTATTCATGTCAAATGCAAAATCTGGTGCCAAGAATCTTCTACTGTTTTTGCAATTTTGGCCTATAAGTTTCAGTTAGTCAAACTGCTCGATCCTGTTTGTAGAGAAATATTCTTACAAGAATAACTGTAAAAGCAGTAACTGCTCTAATAATGATAACATTTGGCTTGGTGGGCAATCAAGTTGCATATTTACTTATACTTAGAGCCTGAATCTGTGCAGCAAGTGTTAAGATTCAGAGTGACTCCTGGGTTTAGTCCACTGCTGTAGGACTAATAAAGGATTATCTTATCAAGGATTATCGTACTTTATGTGGCAGCATTGTGTGAATGCTGCATTCATTCACACAGTCACTTAGAATGAAGTAAGAAAAGGCTAAAGTAATTAAGTGCATTTAAATAAGTTACTCACTTTGAGTGAAATGAGAAATATATTTTAGAATTAACTTTCCCAACACTGACATTATTGTTACAGAAGCCAGCCTAATCTCAGTATAAGATTAAGACAGAAATAAAAAGAACTTGACCCTATTCTTTAAGAACAAAAATGTGATAATTTGCTGACCCATATAGAAATAAAGTCTATATCCGTGGAAAATAACCAAGTGGGAAAAAACTTCTTTCAACTTTGATGCTGCGGGTCTTGGCCAACGTCCAGCCTTGATTCCCCTCAACAAGCAGGTAGTAGACTAAACCTAGACCCAAAGTGAGACAGAATCACCATTTAATGTCTTTGAACTCATGTAAAACAAAACACATTTTCAACAGTGTGAATGGGACCAAAGCTAGACTCTCCTGGCACTGTGAAGAAACGCGGTTCTCACAAACGGTGGCCGCTGGTCCCCCACAAGCAGCAGTAAACATAATCACTCACAGAATCGCCCAAGGTGGAAGCACTTGGTCTTTGGTCTTTGTGTGGCTACCAATCCCATGGCATATGAATTAACATCACTATTTTCCACCACAGGCAGAACATGAAGGATAAATTCATTCAGTATGTGAGAGCTTAGGGCCAAATGACTGGATAATTGCTCGTGGCTGCTTTTTAGTGTCGGCCGTGTTTTGTTTTGGTTGTTTTGAAGGGAGGAGGCAGACGCAACACAGTGGTATTTAGACGTAGACGTGGATGAATAGTTTAGATTGACCATGGAGCTCCACTGGTGTCATCGTTAAAGCAGGTGTTTCTTACAGTAACACAAACGCATAGACCAGTGGGGGCAATCTGAGGTGCAGCATCTTGACCAAGGATATATTAGTTAAAACAATCAGAGATCAAACTGCAAAACATGCCCCACCTTTTGACCCACAGCCACACCAAAACTCCACCTAATTCCACTGAAACACTTGTGACAGGCCAAACTTGGATTTATTTATTCATCTGTCAGTTACCAAACCCTGTAATCTACATTAAAATTAGCAAGATAATCATAAATTTTGACAAGCTAATTTTTCTGCCTGAGTTAAAGGATTATTTCATTTCAATGACACCTTTCACTGGGTTGGATATATTAGACAGCAAATGAACATTTGGTCATGGAGCTGATGTGTTGGAAGCAGCAAAATGAGAACCGTAAATAACTGAGTGGCTTTGCCAGGGCCCATATTGTAACGGTGATGATGGGTCAGAGCGTCTCCACAACTGCAGGTCTTGTTGGGTGTTCCTGGTCTGCAGTGCTTAGTACCAACCAATAATGGACTAAGGAAGGACATCACAAACTCAGGACCATTGTTCATCTATGGGAGGTGTTTGACAAATAAATTCAATCCATGGAGGCAGATTATTTTGTTTGTTTTTAGCTAACTGTTCATTAAATTTATGATTGCATTCTATTTTTGTTCATTTTTCTCCATTTGTTCATTGTGTTGAATATTGTATTTTTTGTCATTATTATATTTATATTTACTTATTGGTTCATTTGGGCGGTTTTTGTTCATTTTGTTGACCATTTGGGTCATTTGCTGTTTTTTTCCTGACAAAGTAGATGTGAATTAGAAAATGTGCATGATTATAAATGAACAATTGGTCCAAGAAGGTACATGGAAATAACAGAAAATATGTAAAGATTTGTTGCAACATCTTGAACAAACGCATATATAGAGTACACCCATTAGACACTGTCTGCACCAAATGGATCAACTGCCCGAAACAACTTGATCCATTTGTTCAGCGTTTTCTTAACATGTCCATACATCAAGAAATCTCAGAGGATCAAGCCGCTGAAATTGACATTAGCAGATAGAGGTGTGCATTGATGGGTATTTTAGGAGCATTTAGCGGAGTTAACATGACCCATCACCATAACATTTCACATGCTGATAACCTAGAGCAGCAAACATGAAAAAAAGTCCAGATTTCCAATGACCCCGGTGGCCCTTGCAGTGCCCTCACTTTTTAAAATCAGCTCCAAACAACATTAAAAACTCTTGACAGGTTTTTCTTGTATCTCATTCTAAGGAAAACATCCTCTGTCTGAGTCATAGCAGGTTAGTTTTACCTCGTCTACCTTTTAACCTCTACCTTTTAATGAGAAAGGCTGGGATTACAACATTCACTTGCTTCCTCACTCCTATTGAGGTACCACAACCTTTGACCCCAGAATTATCTCTGCGGCCTGTAATGGGTTGAAACAAGGTCCACTGGTGCATATGCAAATACACACAAAAATCATATACAAGGACACATACAGAAGAATCTCTCTCACACAAAGACGTTCAGGAATACTCCTGCACTCAGACACACCTGGGAGGAGATCTGTGGAGGCTGGTCCAAAGGGAGATGCTGGGGTGTGAGGCACCCTGCTTTAACAGCTGGGGAGAGATATTATCTCATAACGTCAGGCCTGGAAACGGATCCTCCCCAGATACAAGCAGCCAGGAGTGCAGGGTCATATATTCATGAAGACTAGAGCTCTAAAAGTGTGTCTTATGGTTTGGTGTTAGACTCTGACCTCGCGCTTAATGCAGCAGACCCCCACTCTCCACTTTCCTCTGCTCATTAAAAGCCATACCTTTACTTTATATGCAAGACTCCCCTCCACTTCTTTCAATTCAGTTCCGTTTTATTTATACTACCCAATAACACAACACACAGATTAACCTCCAGGGGCTTCAGAATTTGTACAAAGTACTCAATCCTCTGCCCTTTGACCCTTGGTTCAAGTAAGGAAATACAAGTCCTACTTCCCTGTTTTATATTATTCAGTGCAATTTTTTTGCCCCTTTACCTTTTCATTTTGTCTAACTTTTTTATCAACTTGAAAACAAACAAAAGGTTGTTGCAAACATTAACACACCATGTGCTCAGGTTACTGATGTCTTACATACATATACAAAGCTGTAAACAAAAAGGGAAGGTCCAAAATATATCACCTAAAAGTATGCTAGCTAAAATATGCAACTTAAGCAGTCGGCATGTAAGAAATCTCAACATATCTCGATGAAAATACATGCCAGAACTATTTTTAAAAGACTGTTATCCTGCCCCAATCAAAAAGGCTTGTCTTTGTGAAGTGTTGTTAAGTACTCAAGTAGGTACGGATACTACAACCCTGTAGGAGGCATGTGGTCAAGTGGCCTTGTTGATAAGAGCCATCACTATGTGATTTATCACAGGCACATCCCCCGTGCTCTTTCTAGCTACATTAACGCCAGTGAAAAATGCAGTGCTACTAAGCTCCCCCCAGACAGTATATTTCTTAAGGTGTAAACAGAAAATACCTGTGTTTTCATTTTATACACCATTCATTTATGTCATTAGGCTACTGACAAGAGGGGCTTTAAATCCAGTTTGGGATTTTTAGAGGCTTGACAATAAAAACAACATTTCTACCTAGTGTAAATAAGTCTTAATCTATGTCTACCTCTATGCCCCTGTCCTCCCCCACTGAGGCTTTGGCTGCCCTGGTGCTTATTGTCTGAACAGGGAGGTAGAATAGCCTCATTGGCCTCAGGGCCATTACTCACCTGGGGGCAGGTCCGGGTCGCTGGGGGCAGCTTGTTGGAGGCGGCGGGGCTTGGCTACAGCCTTGGAGCTGTCTGAAACACTGCGACTGGTGGAGCTAGAGCCGCTCTCGTGGTCATCCTGAAGAAAAAACAAACAAGAGGGTCCATAAGGGTAAGCCGTGGAGGAAACACAGAGCTCTACAGAACTGCTGCACTTAAGCCTTAATAGATATGGAAAATGTGGAATATGTAACATTTATGGCTTCATGTAGCTGTTTCTCAGGTTAATGTTCCTTCCATCTTTCTTCAGACATGTAAAAAATACATATGTGATATTTGGCATCTGGTGCCGAGGGGCCAAAACATCTACTGCTGAGGCCCCCGTCAAACCTTCGTACTAACCTTCCTCTCTTCCTCATTTAACAACCAGCTCTGTGGGCTCTACAAATAAACTTTGGTCCATGGATGAGAGAGGTTAAGGTCTCTCCTCCACAACAGAAAATGTCATCAGTACTCAGCAGTGGTGTGTTAAGCCAGGAATGCAAGTATAGGATCTGTGAGTGTGTTTATGTATGTGTAGAAATGACGATGAAATGGACATTGCTGCAGGGATGAGCCTAAAAATAAACAAATTGGGTTAAGCAGGGGGTGGGGGATTACTATTAGCTCTCATTGGGGGGTGCTCTGTGATTAAAGTAAGACAAGATGTGTAACTATGATAATACAAGGAAAAGGCTGATGTGAGGGTTGTATGGTTCTAACTGACTACATTGGATCTGAATGTTGCACACTTTAGCCTCAGCTCAGCAAATCTGCAAATGCACTAAAATAGAAAATATCCTCTTGTATAAAATATTTTAGATTTTTAAGTCACATGTAAAAGTAGTTAAAGGCTAAAAGCTAAGAATTGAGACCCTCAGATGTAGTCAAGTGACAATCCCTGGAGAAGCACCATTCACAATAAAGACGTAATATTTCTACAACTGATGCAGAGGGTCTTGACTATGATGTGCAAGAGTGAACAGAGACCTGGTTCATATTCTTACCCTTAACGACTCACATACACACTGTTCTGTATTAACATTAATAAATCTATATGAGAACATTTCTCTACTCAAAAGACTACGAGGACTAGAGGGATTTTTTTACTTCACTACAACTTCTATGTCCAACTACTCTAAGTACCTCATGTTCATATCCATGTTCACAGTAGAAATATTCCTGAAACAGAGGACGGTAGGTAAAAATGAGGGGAAAAAATTAACACACAACACAAAAGTGGAAAAGAAAGGGCAATGCATTTACAAACTATTTTAAAAATAGAGAACTTAGGAAACAATGTTAAGAGTTTAGTGTGTTAACATGCAGTATGGCATTCATCACGGGTTGGTGCAGAAATAAAACCTTTGGGCTGCAAGTTAGTCCAACAATCTAGACAAAGAGAGCGAATGGTCACATGTGTTTAGCATTTAAGCAGGGGATCAGCGTGGCCGAGTGACTCAGGAGTCACTCTTATCTTGGCTAATGTAAACACTAAAGGTGTCAGAACTAAATATATTCCGCTACTCCATTCACATACATGTTTTAGCTCTAATAGGCGAATGAAAACTCTCAGCAACATGTTTTAGAGAGCACACACTTCACATTCTGTACATACTGCACATGTATGCATCCCACACAATTAACCCATTCTCCGGTCGTGACACAATTCAATGATAATAAACCTTTTTCTCTTTGTGTAATGAAGACATAAACATGTTTTGCATAAGTTTAGACAAAGAAGCGAGTATCCCCCCAGTGCGGTAAAGTAAACACACATTTGCCAAAAGAGACTAAAAAGGCTCAGGCAGAAATATTTACATGTTAGATCAGTGAGGCGTTTGCACCACACCGCTTCTTTCCCCATCACTGAGCGGTGGGAATTGGTAAACAGAGGAGCAGGAAAAATAAACACTTCATCAAGGTTACAAAGAATAGAGATTGGCAAATAATAAGGTGTAAATTTGTTTCTCATTATTTACAGTTCAACTGTTGCCATCACTTCAAAAGATGTACGATTTAGAGCCGTGTCAATGAAAAAGAAGAAAGGTTTGTTTTTAGATGACGTCCGTTTAGAGCTGAACATGATCACATGTTTAGGTGCTAAGTTTACATCACAATACACTTCTTGAGCACATTAAAATTAGAACCAGTCTCCCTGCTCTAAACTCTCATATCTATACCTAAAGGAATGCCTATCCCTGCAGGCCAAGAGAACACTGAGTTCAACAATTCAAACTGCCACTAAAGGACAAGACTGCCAAATTTGGAAGTAGCGCAATTAAGCGCTCAATGTCACCATGGGCAGTGAGCTATTCTCCAGAGGCGAAACATGCCTTTTCAGAGGGAAGCCCTGGGACAAATGAAGTCTGCCTCAGCTGCTGCCGGGTAAACTGATCCTCCCAATGCCACAGCAGGGCATAGTACGAGGAGGGACGGATAGAAGGCTGGAGGAGGAGGGAGAAACACTGGGACTGGGGAAAAAGGGGGGGCTGCTTCCCCTGCAGGCATGTCAACTCAGCTGTTGACCAAAGATGACGGTAGCAAAAAAGGAAAAAGAGAGACCAGAGACAAAGGGATAAATGGAAAAAATAACAGAGTGAGAGAAAGTGACACCGAGAGCAGTTGAGAAAGACTTGAGAGAATGAGATCAGAAACAAGATACAGAGAAGGATCAGGTCTTGGCGGCGTGAGTGACAGGCGAGGGGGACCCCCTACTCAGAGGGTAAGTGGGCACCTATGGAGGGTTAGGGCACAGGAAGGCCAGGCCTGACCTCTGTTCGCCTGCAG
The DNA here is from genome assembly GCA_037367365.1 of Apogon talboti. NCBI lineage: Eukaryota > Metazoa > Chordata > Actinopteri > Kurtiformes > Apogonidae > Apogon > Apogon talboti. The sequence goes on from JAPQRQ010000009.1 coordinate 28,322,274, forward strand.
ACGTCTGGCTCAGTCAGGGACCGGGAGGCAGTGTGTTGAGCTTGTCTGAAGGGTCGACCCTCATCTGAGCTGCTTAACACTTAGCTAAAGCCCTCCGCCACCAGGCAGCTGTTAAATTAAAACAGTACCTCTGCAGATACTGTCACCGCAAAAAACGCAAATAAGCTAGTTCTCAATCAAGGTCAAGGCTGTTATAGTTAATGAAAAATAAGTACAAAACAAGCAGTGAAAAAATGTAAACTGCACAAACAAATAAAAGAGAAAAATCACCAAAACAAAAAGAAAAAAATTCAAATAAATTAAATACAGTCAGTGTCGTTTTCATCGTGTTCATTATTTTCATCTGGAATAAAAAGGCTTTGAATTACATGTATCCTTTAATGTTGAAAATCATATTTGATGTTATGCATTCTTCCATATGACCTTTTTTCAACTTCTAAACATCAAGGCTTTTTGTGTTAAAGGTTAAATAAAGTTGCATGTTAAATAAAAAGTAAACTAAACTAAAATTAAAACTACTTAATGCACTGACATGAACAAACCTAACAAGACTGGGCAACAAAATATATACTGTCGTTTGTGCAAATGTTTTAGAAGCAGACTTTCATGTAAGATGAGATGTGAATGGATTTATGGATTTTAAAAAACTAATAAAGATAAGTGTTTTGGATAAGAGGACTATTCCGACCATCTGAAGTCATAGTTAGCAGAAACTTGAAGAGTGATGCGAGAATACAAAATCAGGCTGATAAATGAAGTCGTGAAAAAAACCCAGTATACACAAAACAGTGTGGGTGAAAACAGACTAGCACAGTCTCTAAACATTAACTGTTTTTATTGCCCAAAGCAATGTTTCTGAAATAAAAACTGTCATTTTTCATCCACAAATTAAAAATCAATTATTCAATTTCGGTCAAACACACAGGAAAAACAGACACGTATTCTTGTAGCCATCTATTCTGCATGTCTACAACTGCCTGCACTTTGAAAACCAAACATTTTTAAAACTGGTCAATTTCACAGTTTGAGCAGATTAATGGGAGCATGCAGAAGACCATTTCTGGGTAAACACGCTCTGTGTTATTGTTGTTTTTCCTCTGCGGGTCACTGGCGAACACATGCTGACATCAAAGCAGCCGCCCTGGAGATTGAGGAGCGGCCAGTGGAGGGTAAAAGCCCACGGAGTGAGAAAATAAATGAAGGAAACCCAATAGCTCCTTATCTGCGACAAACCCCCTCCTTTATCAAATCACTCTTTGACACATACAGTCACACACCCCGGGTCTGACATGTAGAGGCCGTGTCACACATCTTAGGGCTCGGAAACCGCCCTCCCTGGAGATGATCCAGCAATCAGACCCCCGTCCAGACTGGACCGTCCACAACAACACCCAAAACACATTACAACCCACAGCAGAAAGCTTCAGGGCGCTTCTGTTCTCAGCGCTGTTATTTATACTCATCATTTCATATCATGTTACAAGTACAGCTTCTGTTCATTTACTTCTGTTTTATGAGTTGTATATATTAGTCTCCTGCACAGCAATCTATTCGGCGTTTTCTTTGTTTAGTATGCCCTTTATCCTTATCAATCTACTTATTGTAGACCTTGTTACACAATCCATATCCAGCTAGTCTACAGCTTGTTTAACAGTGACCCTGGTTCTCATAAGAATTGCTTCCAGCTGGCACCACACGGAATGAGACATGAAAAATAGCTCAGTGTTTCAAACATACAGTCACAGTCTGGGGTGGTTCCAGTAATGTCAAATGGTATGCGGCCACTTCTCTTACACTTGTGCTGTTCGAGCCATTGATGACGACCCACTGCAGCGAACGCAGCTCATCATAGTTGACTCAAATTACCTTTTCCTTAACTTCCCCCTGGCTTCTAACTCATCCATCAGGCCAACTAAAAATTAGCTGCTAATGGCTTTTTAATGAAACTGTAACAAATGCAGAAAGCCATTATGCTATGATTAAAGACACGGGTTTCATTTTCTCCTCAAACGGAGGTAAACGAGAGTAGGGGGATGGAGGAACCAAATTCCACACACTCGTCATCGCATGCAAAACAATCACAAACACTCTACGCGATTTATACACCATGATGTGCATTCAGACACCAAACAGCGCAGCACAGACTGCAGCACCTCAGCACATGAACACAATCTCACATACCCCGAAATATAAAGTAGAGCCATGCAGCTGGAATCCATGGCAGATTGGAGGGATTAGAGCTCGAAATGAACCCAGATGAATATCACGTCTTGTGACATTCTGAATAATTATCTCAATGAAAACAGCTCATTACAAAACTGTGGTCTCCTTCTTTCTCTTTCCCCTCTCTCTTCAAGTAATTAAATCCACTACTGGGAAAGAAAATCCCCATTTGCAATGAATCTACTGCACTAATGAAATATTACAGCTCTGAAATGTATACAATGTGCTGCAGTCTTCAACTTCAACTGGTGTAGTACTTAGGCTCATTTTTCTGAGCAAATACCTCAGTGTATCAGTGTAACAGAGGAAGTACAACTGAAAACAGCTAAAATTAATGGTAATGTGCTGCTTCCTAATGTCAAAAGCAAAGTTCGCATGATCCGGCTACAAAAAAGTTTTTTGTGAAGCCGCACGCCACAACTCTGGTAACCATTCACAACATTCTGCATATTACCCGTCAGATCACAAAATATCTTGGACGTCACTCAGGCGTGTTTATTTTTATTTTATTGCCAAAGTAATTATGTGTAATTTTTGTTTTTCAGAACCGTCATACCTGTATAATTTCCTTGACCACAACAAATAAAGAGTGTTGTGGGATTTGTTTGGACTCGTTTCAAAAGGGGGGCACTGTTCACAACGTCTGTAATATCACAAGTGTTACTAAGCACATTCTGTCCCTGTAGACTCTTCACAATGAAAGCACAGCTTCATTTTCCAAACATGTGACTTCTTTCTTTCAGAAGCCTGAAAATATAACATGTTTATAAAAGAGGAGGGGAGCACCGACATGGAAAAGATTCCGACGTATCTGCCAAAAGGAGAACGCACAATTACAAAACTATTTCACTCTGAAGCGGGAGGAATCACAACAACAGAACTGGTGATGTCACAGCGAGGATCCCTGCCAAGAGCGCCTCCACTGTACCCAAGTCAAACCGACTATGTTTATCATCTGCCTCCAACATGCCCAGAATAACAACTAAGGCAAACAGGGATCCCAGTCAAGATGCAGACCCGCAGGGTGCAACAAAAGCGACGTCGTACTGCCGTATTTCACTTGGATTCCATCTTCACCTGAATACAGTTGCTCTGCTGATCTGACCGAGGGGTCGACATGAGTGCCACCCAGTAAAATCACCTTAGAGGTTCAATTTATACTGGTCTTAAGCCAATATAAGCAGGAGGAATGATTATTGCAAGCTAAACTTGTTGCAAAGTTCCTGTTGGCACCCGATTATTGATATAAGACAGACTTAACTGAACATTGAACCTCCATCATTTTCCTGTAAGACCCTTCTGGCTGAGCTGTAAGCTTCATGCCTCCCTGAAATCTCTTCAGCGCATAACAGTAGTTTTTCCAAAGGTCACGTCCTACATCATCTCAGCTAAAATTCTCCATTAATAAGTGACCCATTTAGATATTGTTTGGCTTTTCTGTGGATCTACTGAGTTCTGTGCTTTAGTTGTAATCCTAACACACTTAAGAAAACCACAAGTAATACCAGCAGAAACCAATCTTGTGTTTA
>JAPQRQ010000009.1:28332907-28357755 GCA_037367365.1 Apogon talboti
TTTTTTGTTTTTTAATAAAATCCTGTGGGCCATCACCCAAATTACTCTAGGGCTTCTGGGAGCTCTGCTATGGCCCAGGTTTTATATGCACCTACGCCAAACCCTGCATCCTTGCTAGAACCTGATTAAAGCTGGACCAGGGCCTGACAAGTATATGAACAGGATATTCAGCCTCTAGAGGAATCTAATCCAGTTTCTGGGAGAATAATGTGACAAAGTCCCAGACCTTTTCTTTTATTTAAGCAAACTCCCATTTTTTGCTGTGTGAAATTGCCACCTGAAGGATAACATGACAAATAATGCAGTTTTTTTTGTAATGATCTAAGAATGCTGAAAATGTAATGAACATAAAATAAAAAGGTATTACAAGTTACCAAATTACACAAATCTAAATAATATGAGGAAACTGGCTGCATTTTCTTGGCATGAGAACACAGTAGTCAGTCTGGGTCCGGCCTCTCCCTCACATAGGGGAGAAGTGTAGCGGCTCATTTACATTCCTCATGCTGGAAGGATTTCTGCTGTAAGCCTGGCATTGATCCAAATTATGTCTCATGGGTGTACATACCACTGAATAATTTGTCTAAACGTCATTTGCAATTCTCCCAAAATCTTTTCTTGACTGGAAACCTATTAGAAAACATCTGTAACAAATAGTTGTTTTGAGAGTACATGCATTCACAAGCCCCAGTTCTGGTACATGACCTTAAGTGTATGAAGCAAAAAAATAAGTTGAAATTTCCATCGAAGGAGAAACCTGATCACTCAAGCAGTAGCCACCTGCACAGTATGATATTTACCATTAGTTCTAGGCAGCTCAGGCTCATGTGTTACAAATCTTTTTGCCGCAGTCTATATAATTAGCTGTAATTGACTTCCCATGAAATGTGTTTCTTCTGGGACATCTGGCCTTGAAACTTCAACCTTCCAATACCGGGCCAGTGCTGAGCTCCAATTTCAATTTAGCAAACTGCATGGGTGGCAGCAGTAAGACCAGGCTCTTCTGCAAAAACAAATCTGAGAAAAATGTGCTTTACACTCTGTAAATAGTGCTCTTTGGGAAAGCTGTTTTCAAGTCTTTTGTTGAAAATGATGCGTGTCATTGCTCAAAGTGACATTATACTGATAAAAGATAATATCCAACTTCTGTTGCTTAAGCTTTCGGATCTGACAGAGATACAAAACTATCTTGACTGTGGTTAGTGAAGTTGTTCCCCTCATGAGGAATAAATGTGCTCAGTAAGTTTTCCATTTGTTCTTTTGAAACGGCAAAAGTGAAAGAGATAGATTATACAAAATTTTTTTTAGATGGAATACATTTCTTGACACTTTTGATTATTGAAAAATAGTAAAAAAGAAAAAATAGTACAAATGATGAAACACTTGAAACAGTGAGGAGGGCATATCCACTGTGCCAGAGAACGTCAAATGCATCCGTGTTCACCTGACCACGTAGACCAGTATGGTTTGAAATAAGTAAGTAGATGCAATCATTTTACAAACAGCTGAAGTAAAAATAACCACAGTGCACTTTACTGAAACTCATATCCTTATAGTTACAGCTTTGAAGATTGAAGTGATACTGTGGTACTTTCTTGAAGATGAAAAGCCATCACGTAGAATAACAAGGTCTAAATAAAGTGATTAGTATCAGTTTTAGTCTCTATAGACTCTCTGTATTTTCTTTTTTCTTTTTACTCTCTGTCATTTTTTGATAGTGAGCTGTTGTTTCACTGGCTTTTCGCACCAAACTTGTTCCTAACAAAGCCAAACATATTTTAAGTGACACATAGGTCACCAATTTAACTAAATAAAACATGTATTTACAGCGTGAAATGTCCCACATGATTTAATCAAAGTGGATGTGAACACAAGTTTATATTCATCTTAGCTGTTTCCTTTTCTTAAAAGCCACGTCAGAACAACACAAACAATGATAAAATATAACTGCCCTAAAACACAGAGCTCTCAGTCACATTTTATATCAACATTAAAATATCAAGGGAATATACAAGGAACTCTATGGTGATCATTTGCAAATATAAGACTAAATATTCATATTTGCAAAAACATCTAAAACTTCAGTATTTTGGCACAACTGAAAATAAAGTGCAGTTTGAAGTAAAAGGAGACTGTACTTAAAAATCATGATGAAACAACTTGGAAACACAGCAAGGAAAAGGAATGAGAAAGCTTCACTTTGGCATGAAGGGGATTTTCACATAAATTACGTGTGTTTCTGGCCAGCCCTATTTTGGCAGCCTAGGAGGATTCAATGATACTCGTTTCTCATACAAGTGAAGTACTAACCTGAGCTCCATCCCTCAGCTTGAGGATGCACTCCATTGTGTTTATGGTGATGACAACAGGCTCTGAGCCCAGCTTCGTCCATGGTACGTGGATTCGTAGCTCATGTATATGACCACTCATGAATGTGAAAGGCAGCATCAACTCCTATGAACATACAAAGACACAGAACATGAAAAAACAGAAATATACAGATATTTATACAGGTATGTTGTATTTTCACAGTATTGCAAGACAAGAAGCAAATTAACTGCTTGATAACATATTTATCATAGATTAAACAAAATGTGTAAGAAGTTTTACATCTGAAAACAAGTCCCAGAAAAACACAACTGCCAACTCACAAGCTTCACATCCTCCTCAAACTCACACCAAATATATTTCTAAAGGAAAGTTGTCATGGATTTACAATATGTCTGTTTGGTATCTTGTACAATGTTTCGTTTTAAGACACTTCACAATAAGCATATGATCTAATTACATATTTATCAAGCAAAGAATAAAAGGGCGCTTTCCAAATTTAATGCAAAAGAGTAAAGACAAAAGAAGACAAAGTGCCAAGACTTTGACATAGCGTTACAGATCAAAATCCTAACACAATTCCCACTGTCAGTTGACTTAAAGCTGCTTCCAATAAGAACTTTCATCACACTCTCTGTTGGGTTAGATAGTGTTTTGGTCTGCTCTTCAGAAGCAGTCAGAAACCACTCAGGAGAATTTTTTTTTAACTCATGGCAGATTGATTTAATCCAGATATTACAAGTGTAAAAAAGAGCACCATGTCAAAATATCACTGCAGTGCAAAATGTCCAAGTATATCTATCAGACCTCCACCAATATGACTTAACAGTATAGACACTGCCTTTATTCGTGGCTAAAAAAAAGTATTGCTGCGGTTGGCTTGTTAGAAAGACAAGGTAAAATGTCTTTATTCTACATACCAAACAGAGTAAAAAGAGTATTTGATTCATTCCAAAACATATGCAGTGTTCATTATGCTGCAATCGTATCCACTTTATATCACACATACATACAAACATAGTAATTTAGCTCTAATTTTATCTGTAATTAAATGAAGTTGAGTTCAGATGCTTTTGAAGTTAAAAAATTATTAAGTAACTTAAAATACCCAACATCACAACCTCAAATTTAAGCAAACTAAGACTCAAACAGCAACAGCTCTGAATTAATGTACACAGCACCACAACTGTATTAAAATTACAGAGAAAACACAAGCATCACTGGCAAAGAAAGTTAATCACTCTCATGAATCTTGTTTTTCTCTGAAAGGAAAAAGAAAGAAAGTCAGTCAGCACACAGTACCTGTTCGAGCACATCCAGCTTCAGATCCAACTTGCTGAGCACCACATCTCCTCCCCAGAGTGAGAGCTGCAGATCTGATGGCTTCAGATTCTTGATATATTTGTTGACATAGCTCATCAGGAGCGGCGTGACATAGGACTCCAACATCCTGTCCCTGTCTTGGACACACATTAAATATTGAGCACAACATTTTCATGCAATTCGAGTTGGATTTATATGGACGTTACACAGCTTATATGTTAAAGCTGTCAAAGTTAAAGTGAAATGTCAATAAACACAAGTATTTCGGCAGTGTGCTGTTCATGTGTGCTATCAGTGCTGGATCTCTGGCTCTTGCAACGTGAAAATGGGATGGAGTCACAATTAGTGTTATTAGGCACACCTGTGCCTACATTTGACATCATGTACTCCTTGAGCTTTCTCTTAATTGAGGTCTTTCTAGCTTTATGTTGTCAGTAGCATACCAATAAGTTACGAGCAGCGACTTTAAGTAGCCTGGAAGCTAATTCTACATTTCCACAAGCGACCACAGGCAGAAATGTCTACTTGCATACTATGATAGATAACAAGGTGGCCAAATATAACTCTGTGTATTAAATTTAGCTGCATCGTTCACCGCGGTGCAGCTGCGGAGAGGTTAGCCACAGATGCTAGTTACACTCACAGCACCAGCACAGGAAAGAAGCTAAGCTAACAGCTAACAGAAGTCCCCGTAAGTTCGTTTTAGTGAGCTAAACGGCGCAACCACGAGTGTAACACAACGAAAATATTAGCTTACTTGATTCCCGTTTGTCTCCTGTAGCTATTTTCTAAAAGTGACGTTTAATATAACAAAATCATCCCGGTAAATGTCGTTAGCACATCTCTCAACAGCCCCAGTTAAACGTCATCAGTAAACAGCAACGCGACTTCCGTATTGCATCCGTGTTGCGTTTGGAAACATAGAAAATTTGGGAATCAGACTTTCGAGCTCATAGAATACCTGACTAGACAGTAAAAAAGACACTCCAAATCCGAAAGCATAAATTTTAGCATAAATTCTATTTCAAACTATGAAAAGGTAAATAAGTCCCTTTCTATATTACAAAGTAAATCCATAACAACATCAATCATTCATCAACTTGCGTTCATTGGTTAATAAAAAACATAGTGGTGTAACTTCGTGTTTTTGAATACAAAAGCAATATACAGTCCATTTCCAGAGTCGACTCTTTATTTGCTTTTGGTCATAAGGCGTTTGTATATCCAGCATCAATTCTGTGACAGTAGTTTTTACAGGAAGTACAGTAAGGCATCATGACACGTGATCTATATACGCTATACGCGCGCCCAGGGCCTTATATGGATGTGGAAGTTCACCTGCGGTGAGATAAGGGTGAGAGAATAAACCTCACACCGGTCAGCTTCCTCAGTATCACTATGCACTTCTCCTGAAATTAATCAATGTCAATAAAATACAACCAATGACTTAGAATTTTGCTGAAACTAAAAATATTTCAACGACATTTTCTTCTGTCAGATCTGAAATTAATAGAGCGTATGAAAAAGACATAGGCCTACAATTAAAATATTAACCAAGTATGACAAATAATTATTATTTTTGTTCTTAAACATTATTTGTGACTGATTTGACTTCTAATATATTATGTGCTGACACGTTAACACACTGGAAGAACATTTATTTACAGAATGGAGGCTGTAGGATAAAACACAATGGCAAACAATGAACAAAAGCAATAAAGGACAATAAAAGATGAAGTATTCTTTGTCTGTGAAACTGAATTATGGACTTTTTTTGGCGTGCAACCTCTTCCTTTCCTAATCAAGGGTTGAAGAACAAAGGGTGTTATATATTGGATAGATTCTTAAGTCTCTGAGGTAAATTCGTCATTTGTGATAGCCTATTTTGCTGTATAATTAAAAAAGAACTTATCTTGACCTGAATTTATATTTATCTTATTTTGTAGAATTTATTAACATTAAGAGTCAAATTTCATAGTTTGGGGGGACGGCGTTATTAACAGTGTAAGTAAATAAAAATAAAATAATAGCAATAACAAGTAGGCTACTACCATGACAAATTTAATTATAAAAGAATAAAAAGAAAGAAGAATGTGTGCAGCCTGTGGGAAAATAGAACAGTAAACTTGACCGTCCTGAGCCATGAGGAGTCACCTTTGGATCATAAAATGTCAGAGTCCTGCGGCCTACGGTCTGTTTGTGTCCGTTAGATAAAACTTCCTGAGGACACAGTCCACGCACACGGTCACCGATGAAGTCCATCATGTGACTGTCCACTGCGTACGTGTCTGCGCGCGTCCACGGACAGGAATAAAAGACTACTCACTTCTGGTGACATTGTTCTGACCTCCGATTAGATGCTTCTCGAAAGTTCCACCGAATCCATTTCTACAGGGATTTACTTTATTATATTCTCATACACACACATTATCAGAGCTGCCTTATAAACCTCCCTTTGGCACTGCTGTCCCTTTACGCTTTAAACGGTCTTGATAGGATTCATTTTTTAAAGACTCGTAAAAAAATCGCCTTTTTGCACAAGCATTGTAAACATTCCTGCAAAGTTTGCTTTCAGATAAGAGATTTCAACCGATTCTCGCAGATCAGTTGCACATTTCCCATCGGCCAAGGCCAAGGGCTAAGAGAATGAATTAAAACACTTAAGTAAACGTTGCACATGTGCACCTGCAAAATGCACAAAACATACTTATGATGTTATATTCCAGAAATATTTTCTATAATTAAGGACATATTATGGTTATGCAGCATTAATGTTATTTTAAATTTAAAGTAAATAAATTAATATGAAAAATAATGTTTATTATTATTATTATTATTATTATTATTATTATTATTATTATTATTATTATTATTATTATTATTATTATTATAGCACGCCTGGGCTGAATACTAATTCCAAGATTGTCAGTTCAGTGTTTTTTTGCTAAATAAAGACCTGCTTAGCACAACTGAACTTTGTGCCGAAAAAAAAAAAATCCCATTTCAGAAATAATTAGGGAAATAGCCCGCAGTGTGTAATAAACGGGGGTTTACCTAATGGCTTTTCAGCAGCAATAAGCGCCGATTTAAATCTTCTGTTGTTACTGTAACCACTTCTCCCAGATCCTATTTACGAGTTCATTAAAGATTACTGCTATTTTTCACGCGATTGACTACACCTGCGGGTGGAAATCAGGTTTTTAAGCCACTTTATAGCAGCCAGAGAAACTTGTGAAACTGGTGCAAACATGGAACGAGGCCTGAAGGCCAACTGATAGAAGAAGAAGAAGAAGAAGAAGAAGAAGAAGGGGGAGGAGGAGGAGGAGGAGGAGGAGATCTTAATATAATTAGAAAATGAGTAAATCAGACGCAGCTCTGACAGTTTCAGGTTTGTAAAATATTCCAACGCCTTGCTTAAACGCATCAAACCAAATTTAATGTCTTATCAAAGTGTTGCGTTCAGGGCCTTTTCCTCACAATTATTTCTGTATCATGCTTTTAATTAATGACGCAAACACTTGTCAAGTCTCGATTAAAGTGCCAGTTTTTAATCACAGAACGCAGATACAGGCCTGGTTTGTGTTCATGTCTGATTGACATCCATCTTATCATACGTAACAGCGCGTCTGGCCGCAGAATAAAACAAAAGTACTTCATTTCTTCCTTTTCATCTCTATTTTTCATCGTGTTTTTCCCTTTCTTTAGTGTGATGGATTAATTAATAGATTTTTCTCCTCATCATAACGTACTGTCTGTGGTGTTCAGTTTATTTTAGATGTTGTGCTGATGCTGCTTGTGCTTTTTACTCTCTGTTGCTTTGTCTTTATTATGATATAGACATGACATGATGGTCATTGAGACCGAAATGATCCCAAATACTGTCATTATGTTGTGGATATTGATTGAAATAAATAATGCTATGACATACCAAATCATCAATACATATATTATTTTAACTGAAGTCTTGTCCTTCATGTGTCCTGCTGACCTAAATAAAAATCTAATCCAGACTGAGCTGCTGCGTAAACACATTATTACACACTCCACCATTAAACCACTATTAGTCCCATCTAAATGTTTTTTTTTATTTTCATCTCGTGTTTCAAGGCGTGTGAAATAAAACAGAACAAAATTGTCAAGGAAATATTTATTTTCTAAAATACAATTTAACATACTTTAAACTTATGACTGTTTTTTGACAACTTTATCATTTCAAGGTCAGAAAAACATAGAAAAACAACATTATTTACATGGTCTTGATATTTACAGGTGGTCTGAGAGCTGGACGAGGCCACGGCTGCGGTGCGCTCCCACTTGACGGCCAACCAAATCCCACTCTGCAATGAGCTGCAGTGAACGAGTCCCGATTTGGAGATAGTCTTTGAGCAAAAGGGAAAGTTGCTGACATGTCTTCCTGTGTTTTGTCCATTGTTATTTTATTATTCTGTCCAGGCTAGTAGTCCTGATGTGGGCTGTGCGTCAAACTGTGCCGTCGCAAGTCACAGTTGCGCCGAAACACCTTTCCGCAGCGGCCACAGCTGTAGGGCTTGATGTCTGTATGGGTGAGAAGGTGAGTTTTCAGGTTACTTCTTTGATTAAAGGTTCTTCCGCATGTGGGGCATTTGTGGGGAGACTCCTGTTTAGATTTAAAGCAAGCAAAGGATTATTCCCTTTAATTGTATAGAACTTTTACAATTTGATCTTTCAGTCAGTTAAATAAAACCCACTGTTGTGTCAGTTACTAATCAAATTTACACAAAAAAACTAAATAATAATAAAAAAAAATGAAATGAATTTCTATGTCTCTCAGTGCACTTTGATTAATTTGGTCAGTTTCCAAAACGCAGTCCTAGTGTGAGACTAATTGAAAGAGACTTATTGTGAGACCTAACAATCCCCATGCATTCAGCAGACTGTGCGTAATTGGGTGAATTATGATCAAAACGTAAGACACAGTTAAGTAAGCATAAAATCAAGGTCACTGTTAATATTTTCACAGTGTAGTCAGCTTACCTGCATATGTAAGGTTTTATGGACGGCTAGAGTTCGAGACTGACAGAATCCCTTCCCACATTCTTGACATTTGAATGGCTTTTCCTTGGAGTGGATGTATCTGTAAAACAGAAATAACACTTAATCAAATGTCTGCTCATGCGAGGATTTGCATGTAGCTGTAACAAACCCCAGAGCCGACGGCTGAGAAAAGCTCTACTGAGCAGCGTCCTGGTGCCTAAAAGTACTTTAGCGCCCTCGTGGAGAAAACTCTGGGAACAGGCCTGTCTGTATGTTGGAGTCAAATTAAGACTTGTTTTTGCACTGACCAATTCTTAGTAACAGAACATGATCTATTTAACGACCGGAGGCTGTAACGTGTGCCAGAGGTTTTCCACGCCCCTCCCACCCACACCAGGTCTGTGCGTAATTAACACACAATTAGTGATGGATGTGTCTTACCTGTGGTCTCTGAGATGGTCTTGTCTTCTGAAGGCCTTGTGGCAAATATCACAGGTATAGGGCCGCTCGTCCGTGTGGGTCCTCTCGTGGATGAGGAGGTTGTACGACTTGGTGAAATGCCTACCGCAGAACTTGCAAATAAATTCCTTTTTAGTCTTGGACGGGAGCCTGCCCCGAGTGGGTTTTCTGTCCGGGGACAGCTTGCTCAGCTCGGAGATGGTGCCCCCCAGTCCGGTTGCCAGCTTGGCCAGATCCGCAGCTTTCGGCGGGTCCTCCTGAGTGGCGGAAAGGGCCAGGTTGGCGAAGTCAAACCTCGGCCTGTCCTTGTGCAGCGACGGCACGCCGTGCGTAACGGCGGCTTGTTTTGGGTGAAAGAGCTGGGCTGCGGTGAAGGGTAACGCCGGGAAGGGAAGCCTGGGGTCCACTAGACCCTGGGCGGCTGCCATCTCTGTGATCGTCGACCGCAGCCCCTGGATGTGCGGGTAGCCTAGAGTCCAGTGGTTCATGTGCATGGTTTGCACCGCGCTCAGGCCGTACAGTCCCTGCAGCTGGTCAGCGGGGAAAGTGTTGACGGCCTGCAGAAACGAGTAGTTGGTGAGTTGGAGGGCCGGGTGCAGGGGGATCGGAGCGTGGAGGGCTTTGCTCCCCATCTCAGCTCTGCAGAACACACTGATTATCCTGAGGGGAAAAATAAAAGAGAGTGAGTGTTTTATATAAATGTCACCTTAAGGTCAGAATTTCAGTGGTGACAAACGTCTGTCATTGATTTCATGATCACACCTGTTTGCATATACACAACTATTTTCCCTGCACTGCATAAAATATTTTACAGATTATTTTTCTGATAATTAAACATTATAATATTTATCATAAATTATGGATATGCATAGATGTCATCATATCTCATCGTAACTGAATAAAAAACCTTAAACAACCTGCACAAAGCGACTTAAAAAGTAAATTATCTGACCGTCACGTAAAGGTGCTGTAGTATTTTCCCTAAACTATTTTTATTGATGAGTAAATGACGCATAATTGTAGCTCCATTAACAGCTGATATTTTGCGTAATATATTTTAAAGCAGAGTTTGTCTTTTAAGGCGGAGATGATCCAGTGTATTTGATAAAACAGATCATTCATCGAAACTCTAATTAAATTAAATGGGTGTAAAACTCCTCACATGGAAATGATTAGTACTTAGAATTATAAATGCAGATCACTATGAATAAAGTGATAAATCTTATACGAGTTAATTAAAGAGACTTTTGTGTTTTTCGGGTTGTAGCTTCTATTTCGTTACAAAACATTTGCTCTGTTTGCAGATTTGTAAAGCCTGAAAACTGGCACACAGTGATCGAATGTATTATTAAGTACATGAGCATGAGTCAGAGTAAAACACACAAACCCAGGCTATTAACCACAAGAAAGCTGCTTTTATCTGAGCTGGAGATGGATGTGCTTTTTATTTTTAAGGCTGCAGATAGAAGCCGGTTAATTTTACAGGCACTCATAATTTTTTATAAGCTTACCGGTCTGTTTTCTTTAATGCCTGATGTTTTGTGTAAGGTGAGTTTTCCTTTGGCAGGAGAACACGGTAGTAAATATCCTTTGGGGGATTTAACCTACTTTTCCACCCAACAATGTTTGCGTAAAATAATTACAAGGAGCTCCGTAATGTTGCGTAAATACAGTGAGTTGACGGTGCGAGAAATGTGAGCGTCTGGCACCGATGATGAGGATGACAGGTTATGTTTTCCCACAGAAAAGTCCACGGTGTAAACCCGGGACTCGATGGGGGGAAAGCGGGACTGGCGTGGGGCCAACGGTGCAACGGGGAGCTCCACCGCATTCAACTGACCTTCAGGGGGAAAAAAAGTTGAGCTTTCTATGTTTTTTAGATCGTGTATTATTCACTTTAAAGCTGCTCCGGCCTGATCGGTCTAAATTAATTTCTTATTCTCTATATTTTAAACCTGTGAAAGCTGACACGTCTTGGAGATTAAGCCATTATTCACACTTGGAGAGGGGTTGGAGAGTGACAGTCCTGCTTACACGGTAGCCGGAGGGCTGCTCGGTTATTTCAGTCAGGTCGTTACTTTGCTGAAAAGAAAAAAAACCTAACTAAATTCCCTTTACGCGTTGCCGTTCAGCACCGGGGATAGGGTTCATTTTGCACAGGTGCAACATAAATCACCGTGCAAGCACTTGTTGTTCTTTGCCCATTTCTGTGTACAACTTTGTTCAACCTGTTCCTCTCCTCTCTCTCATAACCTTTGGACCTGACTTAAACCCTGACAGCAGACTAAGTGCCCTGTCATATTCCTTAAATCCCTGTCAGTTTCTGTTTTTGGCTGAAGGTTTTACGTTTCTATAAGTCGTGACAAGTCTTGGCGCACGCAGCGGTCACTGGCTGTTGGAGCTGTTGGCGTTACGCGCTGCGGACACAGACCGGTGATGTAAAAACATGGGTGAACTATGACCTCCAGCTGGTGATCGTCAAGACGCAACAGTCCCCCCTCCAGAAACAAGACTTCGTTTAGTTGATACTAGGTTTTTCTTACAGTTTTATCTCAGCACAGTAAAAGTCTAGTTTTTACTCTGACAGTATGTGGAGGAGTTAGTTGAGTTGGGTGTGCTGCCTCTGTGCACTAGACTGACAGATGCCCTGCCAAACAGAATCTTACCCCAATAAATAGCTGCCAAAGGTCCTGCGGTATGTCAGTAATCCACAGTAACTATAGAGGCGACGAGCTCCAATAAAGCGTCGCTAAAAGTTCTCCAAGTTCCAAGTCCATGAAACTTTCATGTAGTCATGCAGCCAACTCGGATGCCTCGGACCTTTGCAGAGATGGAACAAGTTGTGAAAAGTTGTAGAAAGAAGACGAAGAAGTTTGGAGGAGAGACAGCAGCAGCGTGGGAGTCCCGTCCGGAGCTCGGGCTGGAAGTGTGCGTACGCGCCGGCCGATCACTTTTTTAGGGCTTCGGGGATCCAGTGCCTTCAGCCCGCCCTTCGACACGCCTTCCCCCCTCCTCTGCCATTAACTCCAATGTTCCTCCTCTGTTTATTTGTGTTTGGATAGCAACTAGGGCTGCAGACCTAGTAGAGAAGCGTGTTCGGCCCAATCTGCCTCCTGACACCTCTCATGTACCATATAGCCAAGGCTGATACCTTCTTTTGGAAACATGTTTGGAAGCGCAAGAGGAAACCCTGATCCCCTTTCCCCAAACTCCACGCTTTTTTGGGATACTTGAGCAGCTTACAAGATTTTTTTTTTTTTTCTGAAACCATAGATCCCATTTACGAAAATGGAGGGCACATGCAAGAGCCACCACATTAAATCGTTTTATTTCATTGTGGTAAGAGTAAAACAATTTTGAGGTTTTTGACAGAAAACGCCTTGAGATCAACAGTAATAGTGAACAAATACAAACTAAACGGTTAATGCCACTTGTAGAGTTGACACATGAGCTGCTCGTTCTCTGTTGGGATAATTTTCCCTTAAATCACATCAAACCCTTTAATAAACCTGACAAATGAAAACGTCACTTTAGTTGCCAAGACAGGAATTTGACTTAAGTTACTACTGAATTCTTATTATATATTATTTACACAGTGAAATCACCCCATGCAATGATTTGGCATTTGTGTACGTGTTGAGATAAATCTTTTTTAATGTTTCATTCTAACATGATTATCATTTCTCCATCTCTGACACTGGGTCTATGAAAAGCGACAGACTCTATGAGATTCATTTGTCTACTCTTTAATTACACTGCGGGTTGTGTTGCCGAAGATACCGCTCAATCAAGACAAGATAACTAGTTAAATGTTTAATGTGCAGCTTTTTGTGCCAAAAGCGCAGAGAAGTGACTTTACGCACGCAAACAGCTTAAACGAAAATGTGTAATTTGACATATTTTTCCATATAAACATACGATTCATACACGCAGAATGACATTTTTTAGCATTTAAATCAAAGTTTAAAAAAATATATACAGATGATATTAGATATTCTCTCATTGGGCCTCAGATTATTGTGTTATTTTTTCTTTTTATTTCTAATGATCATTATCGATAACGAATCAACATGAGGTAAAGTTTGGTTTTCACTTTAATGTGTAAATGCACACACACTCATGCGTCCAGCGCTGAGGACTCATAGGGTTTGACTGTTGCAGCTGCAGCCGTAGTGCTGCCGGTTTGTAGAATGCAGGTCTGCAGCGCCGCCTATTGTGCATCTCTGCAAACGACAAGCTGTGGCCTTTATAAAACTGCATGAAGACACGACTCTGACAATGTGACACTGAATGCATTGAAAATCATTATGTGTCCAAATCGCTGAAAATATTCTATTATAAATAATTTACTAGTATTAATACAGTGAATTAATTTTTCTCATAAAATATTCGATCTTTATGATACACAGGCGTCGAGTAATTTAATGCACTTGACGGAAAACAATCACAGTTAAACATATTTTATTACAGCAGTGAATCATTAAAACGTTTGCATTTTTTCCTGTGAGTTTTTAGACTAAATAATAAAACGAGAGCCGAGGGGCGCGCGGCTCTCAGCTCATTATGTGAGAGATAACAAGAAAAGCACTTGTCTAATTCGTTTAGTCGAACCAAGAGCTCATGTAGCCTAATTTTCGTTTTCTTTGAGCTGCAGAACATTTTCTGCACACAACATGCTTGTGGTTTTCATTCGGTTTCATATCACACAGGCCTCTGTTTTCACTGTCAAAACACTGAACAATTGGAGGAGATTAGATGACATGTAAACCCGAACATTTTTACATTACAGATGATGGCATTTTCCCAGCATATCCTCACCACTTTAGAAATTTGTAATTATGTGAGTTGCGGTTATTTTTTGTTCCTTCGACGGAATTAATGAAGACAGCAAGGACAATTTCTGATAGATATCTGTAGGACGGCTTGGAAATATAATAACATTTCATTTAGCAGTGTAATCCACAGGGTAGAAATGCACTTAAATCTCGCAAAAAAAATGCAAAGTATTTTTTCGAGGAAATTAACGACTTCCTGTAGTAACTGATTTTGTTTCTGTTTTTTTTTCATTTTTTTTTTTACATCCAAACTGAAATAGGTTCATGTTCTCTTTTTATTATTGAAGTGTACAATTTCTTCTCCTGATATTTTATACTTAAATTATTTCTTTTTTTTTTTAGAGAGAGAATAATACTAACACTGGTGACTTTATTGGACTTTTCTGTTTTAATGTGTGACAGACATGACTAAAATATGACTCATGTATCTGGAACACAGTGGTATTTAATCTCTCATGAAGCTGTTTTAATGTTTCTTATATCAAATTTTGAAGGTGGCCTCTTTCTTCCAGTTCTGCCTCCCAATCTGTGCTATAGTATTACTGTATTCTTAGTTATGGGTAAAGTCAGAGCCATGGAGTTAATGCTTTGCCCTTTGGCCCTGCCCTGAGTCCCCTGCAGCCGCCATCATTCTCTATGATAATCTGACTCCCACAGAGTATCAGTGTTGCGGCTCAGAGCAGCTGCCAAGCCTGTAATGGCCGACACTCCTCTTCCAATATCACTGAGTGACAGAAGAGAAGACTAGCAGGGATTATTAATAAACAGCAACAGAGCTCTGGTGAATTTGCACAAAAGACTGAGAGGCAGAATCTGACTTGAAACTCAAATCACCGATCCAGACTTGATATGACACGTTTACTCTTTTGGAGATTTTACAAGATGAATACATAGCTTTATGTTATCTAATATAACTTATAATAAACTCCCGGATGTGCCCGTTTTACATGGTATTCTGAAAATGAGACATAATGGAAACAAAATCAACACTATTCAGGGAGTTGACTCTGTTATTGTATAGTTTTCCAGTTCCCTAGACCTGAATACTTATATGATTCCCTATTTTTCTGACCAGTATTCAGTACCATGGGAAAGCCCTTGGTTTAGTAAAGCTCTAATGTCCACACTTATGTATTTGTCAGTCTCTGTATTAAGATTCAGTCTGTGTATGTGAACTATGTACAGCAGGAAAACAATAGTTTCAGGGTAAAAACAGCTTCTATAAACCAAACTGGTTGTATTTAGTGTGACCTCCCTTTGTACTTAACATGTCTTTAACCTGTTTGTTCAAACAATATGAGGTTTATGGCACTGGTTTTCTGATGTTTTTCTTACCACTAAGAAATTGGATAAAAAATGAGAAAAATAAGCCACAAATTGAACTAAATAATCAACATGACTGATGAAAATGAACAAATTAGCAAACAAAATGAAGAAAAATGAACAAAATAACAAACACAATGGACAAAAATTCACAATATAATCAACAAAATGAAAAAAATGATCAAAAAATTGAACAAAAATTAACAAAATAATTAACACATCGAACCAAAGTGATCAAAATAATCACTTTTTATTCAACACATATCAGATGTTTCTAATTGTGTGTGCTGATTCTTGTCATGGGGTCAGAGGTCACACTAAATAGTGACTTTAACATTTACAACCCATTTTGTTAGTTTTTTGTTTGTCTTTTAGGGCTGTACACATATTTCCTGTATTTTCATATTGTGTCTGAATAAAAGAGAATGAGTAATAAATATATATGCTCATTTCAACCCAGACTAAGTCTTTTTCACCATCCTGTATCTGCTGTGAAATGGTGTCTTCTTGTTTGGTGTCCTTACCTCTGTCGTCCTCGGAGTCCTGAACATGGAGCTATTGTCTTGTTGTGGGTCTGTCTGTCTCGGTGTGTTGTTGTGTTGCTGTGTGTGTTGGCTGACAGGATGTCGGGTCCATACAGTGAGAGGAGGGGGAGGAGGAGGGGGGATTGAACCTGTCACTGTTACCTGCTGTGGTTTTAGAGCCCCCACATCCCCACCTACACTCTCACTCATCCTGTCCCGGCAGCAGCTCTCAGGATGGCTGTTTTTTCTCTCAGAGACCCCCCTGTGTCATATTTTCCTCCACATCAAACTCTTTTACATGAAATGGAGCGTTTCTCAAAAAGGGGTTTATGCCTCACTCTGTCTGGGTGGTTGTCGGGTAAAAGTGAAGCATAAATATGTACATTTTGCTTGATTTGTTTCCTGTTTTTAATGAAAATGTGAGAAATTACAGTGTGTAGCGGGTGATATTAACACAAGCAGCCAAAATAATTATTAAGGAAATGGAAATATTTAATGGAAAAATAGTAACACATATACATAAAATATTTTTACCTTTTCTCATTAAACGATTGTGACGATGGGATTTATTCTTAATAGACAGTATAACTGAGACTCTATGTAACTATTGCACCTGGTCAAAGGTGATTACAGTAGTGTATATACATATACAACTACTGTTATTGTTTATTGAAGCCTTTTTTATTCACAAATTTTAACATTAGCTGATTTGTTATTTGTTTTCCTCATGCAGTAATATTCTTTCTGCAACTGTCTTCAAGTTTTGACGAGTTTCAGCTATGTCACCATGAAGTTACATGTGATTTTATACTCAAAAAGCCTGCATTTAAGTGTTTAAAACGCCTAACTACGTGTGTTTATACATCTAAAGCTGTCTTATTCGAAGGTTATTGTTGGCTTCATGAGGCTGATGTAAGAACTAACATCAACAGGATCATTTAAAGGATCTGTCACATGTTTATTAAATGAATAAAACATCGGTCATTGGTGTTAAATAAAGTAAAATTTGTTTAGTATGAATTAGTCTAAATGTAACACAGAACAGACTATTAATGCATCTTATCACAGCAGTTCGACAGGATTAAACATCGACTATCCAGGACCAACCGTGATGACCACATGCTCTGTCCTGTACTTTATTGTACAAGACTGCCCCCTATTGGCTGATATTAGAATTACTAGAGCAGCTCCATCCTGTTTCGTCATACAGTTGTCCATCAGAGTGCGACATGAATTAAAACCCTCTGAGACCATCTGTGAATTAAAAGGCTACTTTTCAGAAATGTTCGTTAATTTTTGAGCTTCTCACACATGCTTTTTAAAAGTGAATTAAAGTGGAGTTCCTCAGCTTTTCAGTGATATTAAGTAGGTCTATTAATTCATGTAAAGGCTTCATAATGAATGTGTTTAGACCCTGACATTCTCCAACACTGATTTATCATCATTTTCTGCTTTGAGCCAATGAATGACTCTAATTTTTAAGTTATAACAGACTAATTTATTTGGAAACCTAAAACATCTACAGTACATTCAATTTTCTAAATAAGAAAATTGTAGGATTTGTCTGGGTTAGAAAGGGAAAAAAAATCACATTTGGACATTATTATTATTATTATTATTATTATTATTATTTTTTTTTAATGAAAATTGTGACATAAAAGAAGTGGATGAGATTGAGCTACACCCAAATCAGATGATGTTTGACACCTGATCAGAAGGAACTTTATTGCCAAGTAATAGGAATTTTATTTGCCTTGGTGCATTGGAGACAACAAGCAATAAACATACAGAACAGATTTTGAGAAAGACAAGGAGAAAAAAGTGATTAACAGAGCAACAGATTCTGACCAATACTATGAAAATCCTACAAAAAGTAAATACACTAGTCCAGGTCAGGTACCCCAAAAATGGTTAATTGATGTCTGTGAAACCAAAACAATCAGAAATGCTTCATGCTTTCATTCTTCATTCCTTTAATTACACTGGTCTACAAGTAAAGTACTTCCAGAATAAAAGTAGTGAAATTCTACCAAATGTGAGTCACTGATAAAGAAACATCAAGTCATAAATGCTGGTTGGTTGTAGTTTCACAGATACAGTCTTGGGTCAAAATGTGAAAGTCGAGAATTAACGAGAGAATGGGTTTTACTCCAAAGGAATATTAGTGTCAGAGCTACCAGATCTACTTCAAAACACTGTCTGTACATTACAATACATTCACTTTACAGGTTCTATCTAGTGGAAGATTTCTAAAACTGTTGTATAAATGTACATAAACCAATGCGTAATTATGATTATACTTTATAATATACCTTGAAAGCATCAGGAAACCAGCACTTTTGTCATTTGTTTTCTAATTAATCTTATTAAATACGTAACATTTAGCAAATTTAATCTCTGAAGCAGATCATTTCTAGAAAATTGTAGACCAGTGTTTGTTCTCCATATCTATATATCTGTTCTATACCCTGTGATTCTTTTTTTTTTTGCAGATCTTCAGATGAACATGAGCAAAAACCTACAAGTGCATGTACAGTATGTATGCGTTTGTGTGTAGTTATGTGTGCATATGAGCCTGAACATGGGACAAGCAGTGCTCAGTGCATGTGAAGAACATTCCTCTGGTCTCCTGCATGATCTCTTCTCCATCTGCCGTCCATTGCCACTCTCTTCACTGGTCTCCTGCCATCTGTTTAACAGCGCCCGGCACCTTTGCGTGACCAAACGCCTTCACTCCCTGCAACATCATCCACTTTGCCAGAGAGGCATAGAGAAGAAAACCGCCATGCTATCGTGCTCCTTCAACCAATAAAACCCACCAGTTAATGCTGCTGAAGCCCAGCACCAAATCCCATTTGTCAGCAAATAGCTTCCTCCCGTTGTCTGTGCAGGCCAGGCGCTTCTGCAGCGCTCCCTGCCATTAACATGACATCTTTAGTTATTTGTTGTCTGGTTTGATGGCAAGCAGAAGCAAAAAGCGGCGAAGAGAAGGAGCAAGAGGAGGGATCTGTGTTTAGTCATAAAATGCATCAATAAATGCCTGATCGGTCACTGGATATGTGTGAAATCATCAGCCAGTTTAGTGAATGTGTGGAAGCCTCAAAGTCAAATGTCAGTGTTTACTGTGCGGTGGCATATGTGAGTCTAATGATGTCACGAGCCTTGAACTGCATTTCAGTTCCATCCAGAGGTGTTCTGTAAAGCATATGTGTAAATATTTACTCGTAAATGACTGTTAAAATACCCCACTATAAGTAAAAGGTCAAATGTATGCAAGTATTATTCGCAAAATGAGTTTAAAGTGAGGCTTGTTCACTGGTTTACCATATTGTTTTTCCATTCATTTTACTGCTGCGTTGATGTGAATGTCGCATTTTACTTCTGCACATGTTTAAGGTTGAGTTCATTTCATCTACTTTATAAACTGTTGGTAATTTAATCTGCAGCAATGCATCGTATTCTATAAGGTCTTCACAGTCCTATGAGAACCACAAACTGTTTTTCATGATCTCAGGAAAACAGCCTTTCCAGGAAATCCAAGATGTTTTTTATTTCTAAAGTTTAGTTAGTTTAAACTCAGATCTATAAAGGAAAACTATGTCCTTGAGTTTTCCATAAACATTCACAATCAACACATTTCAAAAACTGCAAATCTGAAAAGTAACTGAAGCTGTCAGACAAATGTGATGGAGGAGAAACAGTGGAGTAGAGGAAGGAATCTGCAGAAAACTGACATGGATAAGTAAAGTACAAGCACCTTGAATCTGTACTTAGTTACAGTACTTAAGTAAAAGTAGCTGAGTTCTACCACTGGTTTTTATTATGGAAAATCTACCTAAAGCTGTAATTTTAGGCGAAGAAACTGAAAACAAAGAGGAGATACGTTAAAGAGTGAGAGTCTGGAAGGCAGACCCATTCAGAGCAGTGGCAGAGTAATGAGAGCAGCACGAAAAAATGAACGGAAATGAAATGTCGCCTGAGTGACAGCTCCAAAGAAGGGGATGAATTAGTGAAAAATGGCTGGAGTGAAAATGACAAACATTGAGATTCAGTCCACATTTCCCTCAGCTGTGTGTATATACTGTATGAGCGGTGGAGTTGGAGGATGTATGTGTAAAGTCCCAGCAGGAATCCAGGCTTCACTTCCTCCTCTGGTTCAAAACAGGCAGACGGGGCCATATCAAACTGTCTGAAGCATGTAAGGCCACTGCATCTTTACGTTGTTACGCGGTCGTCATGAAAAAGGTATTTTCTCGGAGTGTGTACTGAAGCTCCTCGCCGCTGGGCTATGACAGGCGTGACCTTTTTGTTGCCGGGCGGGGATTTTTCTGGACTCAGCTGCTGCTCTGGTGTGAGGACTGAGCTGGTCTTTAAAAGGTGACTTTGCCTCGTTGCCCTCATCATTGCATCATTTCTCTTTTCCCACACTTTTCCCATCAAACTCACAGAATTTCATGGGAAACTTCTCACACACTGGTAAATGTTTTGTTTCTTTACATCATCTATATTTCAGTGCAATGGTTTCATATTTGTTTTATGCAGAAATGTGGAACAATACAATAATACAATGAGTAGTGCTTTTATTTTCTCAAACCTCAAACACATTTTACTGAATAGTTTTAATGAATATTAAGTTCAATTCAATATATTTTCATTATTTACTGTTTCACTTTAAATCAATTTCTGCTGGGAAACAATCTAAAAATAGAACATTTATGTGAGTTTAATGTGGAAAATTAAAGAAAAAATATGGATATTACTCATGTTTCAATGACTTTAACGCCACATTGAATTCTGAATTACATTTGAATGGATTATTTTAATAATAGAAAATAGATTGCAATTATTGTAGTAAACTATGCAAATTTTTTTCCCAGAAAATTTAATAGATATAGAAATACCCAAGGACTTAAATCTTTTTTTAGAATATTTACTAAATCTGGCAAATTTGATTGATTTTTTCATACAGTTTTAATAATTTGACATATTTATTTCTACTCAGTAACATCATCAGTCACTTTCTTGCCACATTTTTAGTAAGTAATCAGACTCAGGATCATGTTTATTGCCATGTAAGTAAACAGAATTCACATTTCTAGGAATTTGCTTCCGTGGTTTGGTGAATAAGTAATGATCACATTTAAAGAAAAGAAACATGTATAAGAAAAAAAGTAAGTGCATAATCTGTAAATGAAACAAATGATGAGAGGACAGTCCAGAGTACATCAAATCATAAAAGACGAGAATAAAATATTTAGAAATTCATACTAAAATGATTGAAAGAACAGACAGTCCTGCAGACTAATAATGCAATAATAATAGACTGGGAGTTATTGAGTACATTCATAGACACATGGAAAGAGAAATGTTTTAACTGTGGATGTAAAATCTAAATTCGCTACAGAGCTAATGCTAACTGCTACCTTAATGACTCACTACAACATTTTACTAAATATTGAATTAATGGAGGAAATGTCTAAATAAAAGGGTCAAGACTGGCATGAATGCTGGAAAAAAGGTATTGATACCATATTTTTATAGAGAAATTCAATGTAAGCCTATGGTAACCAGGGCTTTTAGGAGCCAAACATAGCCCCCCAGTGGCTGTCAGGGGTATTACAACTTTTGCAACATTAATCAGACATATATATGTATATTTCCGTGCTTATTTTTGTGCCATTATTTAAGGCTACATGGAATGAGTCAAAAATGGATTGGTATCCCTGGCTCTATGTGCTACCGCTTGTTTCTTCTTCTTCTTGTATACTTGTTTATGTGTCTGATCTTCGGCTTAATTACTGTCTTTATCGACCCAAAGTATCTTCGCTGTGAGTCCGACTGCACAGCCTTCGCTCCCTGCTGCCGATCAACTCCTGCCTCTGAGGTGATGGACAGTAAAACTCTCCCAGCACCTGTTTCCTGGCCACGCTCAAGTGTTGTTAATAGGCTGATGAGAGACGTTAACAAAGTTACTGCGGCGCGCTGGAAGGATAAATCAGCAGAGGGTTAGAGTGTCTCATCTAGGCTGTCAGAAGTGACATTTTTAAAAGGTCCCAGTGACTGCTGCATCCGTCCTGTACCTGGAAAGATGGAAACAGAGCACGGGCTGAGTGATGAAAGCAAGGGATGGGGAGCTTTAACAGAAACAGGAGGCCTGGACGGATAGAGAGATGAAGAAATGGAGGAATGGCAGAATGGAAGAAGCACAATTTGTTTGAAGAAGCAGTGGAAAGATGAGGAGATAGGTGGGTGGAAAGGGCTGATGTAAGGAGTAGAGGGACGGTGGAACAACTCTAAGAAGTTGTTGATGCAGACTACCAGTCATGATTTAGTGTAATCAGGCCTCCTTGAAAGCATTCCTCTGATATTGTTGGATGAGGGATGAATAATGCAATAGACCCAGTCATTTTCCCACATCAACAGCAACAACAATAACTTTCATCCTGTGTGATTTCATATAATTTCTTTATTCCCCTGCCTTTTTCTCCCTTTGTGATGTGCCAGACGTATGTGCATTACAAAGAGAGTCAGGAAATGGCTTTCCACTTAAAAAAATGAGAACAGATCTTGACACTGTTACAAGAAGGACCTTTGGCTGTGAAGGACCTTTGGGAGAGCTACTCTGCAGGCAGGCCCTTTGCTTAGATTCTCATATGAGTACAGGACAATCTAATTAAATTTATCCACGAAGGGCGGCGTTTCTTCAGACCATTATCATTATTGTGCCAATGAATCACTGAGACATAGCGATCATAAAAAAAATCTGAAAAGCCAATTGTTTTTCTCAGCTGGTATAAATATCGCTTATGGCTGGAATCCAACCTTGTTGCTCTTTGAACTAAAATAACATAATTTCTGAGTGGAGTCATGTGTTATTGATGGATTTCTGCTCCACTGTGGTTAGAATTAATAGCCTGGATTCCTGTTGCAGTCAGTGTGTGGACACTTGCATCCACACACACACTCACACACACACATACACACACACAAACAGAAAAATGCTTTCAGACACTTTCAACTGGCACACACTGCAGCGCTACCACGCACTGAGTAAATGTTAATGTACACAGGTGCAGTCTTTAGGGAGGTTGCTTTTGCTCTCTCATCAGCCACTCGTAATCACTTCCCTTCCAGCCCAGTAAATCACCGTCTTTTACTGATGCATTTATAGGATGCATGTTCACAACTTGTTGCCGGGGAAAAAAAGTTTTGACCACCACCAGGAATATATTATAAGCTTCTGCATCCATACAGTCATACAGTCAACTCACAGACAGGAAATATTGTTTTATAAATGTCTACTTAGTTTCTGAAATGTATTTGTGCTTTTAATAGGGTTTTAAGCTGTTTACGACATATGGGTGAGAGTGGAGTTATTGGTCAAAGGGGGGCTCCTGGGCGGCTGTGGATATTGGCAGGTTGCACTGTTCCAGCAGGCTGGTCCTGGGGAGGTCCCAATGACCTGTTTTATACCAACACTGGTGCTTTGTCGTAAAACTAGGGGGAAGTCGAGTCACAACTTGAGTATTTGTTTGAAGTGGATGGAAAAAAGTCCTCCTGTGGCAAGACCATGAGAGTGTTGTGTGCTGCTGTGTCTGATGGGAGTGGAAATGCACAGAAAACCAGGCTACTTTGTCTTTACATAGATGTTAGATTAGTGCCCAGGTTCTGGTAAAATACTCCTAATACCACAGAGAAAAAAAGAGCAACATTCCCCTCTTTCTCCTTTGAATGGAAACAGCCTCTTGTCACTATGTTTGAATGCTGTAATTGGACGTTCAGGGGCTTAGAGAGGGAAGTGTGATGTAGTGTTAAAACTCCTCACAAATCACATATTTCTCACCTCTGTGGAGGTTCAGAACCTGGCGCTGGTATTCTCCGGCCATTCTGCTCCTGCTGCTGCTGCATTTGGAATTCACAGGGCGCTGTCCTGAACGAGACAGGTGAAGAAAACCGCCGGCGCGGACTGGTGTTCCAGTGGATTTAATATTTCCTAAAAGCCTTGAATTTTACCTGTCACATGTAGCAGAAATGCATCTCTGCATGTGCAGGGGGTGTCAGAGTGATGGATGGTGGAAGTGTGTTCCAGGATTATGTTTTATGAAAGTTAAAGGGCCCTGGGGTTGGTCTGTGAAGCACATAATCTCAGTCAAAGTGCGAGGCTGGATGAACCAAGGCTTTATTATTAAACACCTATGAGAGGGCCTAGAGCTGGAGGCCCCTGCACATCCAACTTAACACTCTCTGGCGGCTCTCATCACACATTCTTACCATTTGGGCATGAAATTAAGAATCCATTTACTACTATGAATGAAATAGGAACTACGTTGTTATGCATTGATAAATCTGGAAGGACAGTATTTGACACCCTTTATATGTGCTGTCATCTCATTCTTTTGTGCTATCTTTCCTTCTTTTCACACAGTAACTTTTATCTTTAAGGAGAGAGTATTAAAAATGGTAATACTTTTGGCAATATGTTTCAGATTTGATGGTACATGTGAGAATTGGCTATAAATGATGTAGTATTGATTTCACATGTGGAGCAGGAGTACCAGGGCTCGAGCACTGGAAGAGGAAGGGGAATGCAGTCCCTGGGATGTTCATGGAGGGCTGTGCTGGAAGCTCTAGGGGCCAGGGGCCCAGTTCCACAGCTCTGGGAGCCGTTAAAAATACTATAAAAGTTCCGTATCCACAATTATTCTGACTTTTTAGATTTATAAATCTCAACTAAAGCTCATGGTGGATGTATTACTGGTTTAAACATGGAAATTGATTGCTGCTCCCTTGGTAACAGTGCACATGGTAATTATAAATGAGACCATAAAGGCAACAGATTTTTATAGAATCTGGCACAGTAGATTTGGTAGTGCATAGTGACCTGTATGGGTCAGTTTAAAACACACACAGGCTGTTATTAAATGAATACAGATTAGGCATTTGAAGCAGTTATGGTCCCTATTTTATGGCAGATGGTGGGTAAGATAAGATAAGATAAGATAAGATAAGATAAGATAAGATAAGATAAGATAAGATAAGATAA
>JAPQRQ010000009.1:28357855-28370427 GCA_037367365.1 Apogon talboti
TGGCAGATGGTGGGTAAGATAAGATAAGATAAGATAAGATAAGATAAGATAAGATAAGATAAGATAAGATAAGATAACGTAACGTAACGTAACATAACATAAAAATATTGTAGTTTCTGTAATAATGGCATCTTAAATATTTCAGTTCTTGTCTATAATTTTACACTTTTCTTTTGCTGCAGAAATTCGAAGTGACACGGAGAAAGGCTGTTCATGCTGAAGTTCCCTGCTGGAGGGAACGGAGCTTGTGAAGTCGGCTTTTTTGCTGTAAAGCTACAGTACAACACATGCAACTCCAGCTGGCCTGGACAGGGAAGCTGGAAATGTTTACCATGGTCCACATGGCTAATTTGTGTGTTTTTATTTAGCTGTTGTGTATCTGGGACTTTTGGTTGCGGGGGGAGCAGTATGGAATCGGGGGAGCAGCAACAGTCAACAGATGCTGTCAAAGTGACCGCAGGGAGGAAGCAGAGACAAATGCTCCTCATTAAAGCGCTGACTGCAGCCCAGTGGCCCAGTAACCAGCAGAAACCAGCTCCATGTCTATGGCTCTGCAGCTGGAGATCAGCTGATCCTCACTGGCTTGACTTCCAGTCAAGTCCTATTCACCTTTTCTTTGTGTCAGCTGAAAAGGGATCAGTAGTGACAGTTTGAGCTGAACCAACATAGGAGCAATGCTTAAATCCAGTGAATGATGCAGATGCTGTTGTTGTGAAGTCGGCCGCTATAGCAGCTGTCGACTGATGCTGATTCAGATGAAGCTATGATTCCCATTAAGATTTTTAAACAATTTAACTTTTCCAGTCATGCCAGGATGTATTGACTGACAGCTGAGGACACTCCCAATTTGGATTTTGCTTACAATGTAATGAGCGCGACCACATCCGAAATGGTTGGATTTCATTGTCAGTGGAATTCTGCGTTGTCTGGACACTGTCCAGTCGCATTGTTCATCTGAGAAACATATAGTGAGGGAAGAAAATACAGATTTAATTAAGTGCAACCACATGAAGATGCATAACAGACATTTGCAGACCAAGTTTGGATAAGCTGAGATTGGTTCTTTTAAGATTTCCATGATCAGGTATCAACAATCCCATTGAAATGACAACTGTAACTGGAGGCTAAGACTCTGTTATCTTAAATAATATGTTTGTCAATTCAATGACCTATTTGACTTTTGATTGTTGTTTATGGTTATGGAGTTTATGCATAGTCCTCATATATGACAACAAATTCTAATTGTGTTTGTTATGTGTTTACACATCTACACACCTAACATGCCCTCAATAATATCATAAATTCCATCTTTTCTTCATCCACTTGGGGCTTTGAAACACTGATATTGCTTCACACAAACATGTTGTTTCCACTTTCTTCATGTTTCCAGCTGGTTCCTGTTTTCTTTATGATAAATTGGAAGATATTATTTTTCATTATCTCAATTATCTTTTCACTCACACTCTTAAGTGTTAGAAGTTCATTCATATGCTTTGTGTTACAGCCCAAAGAAAGGAAGAAAAAACAGATTTTCCCCAGTTCCTCACTGACTGAATTAACAGTACAGTGCAGCGTGTCCATCGGGGTGATTTAATTGGACTGTGAAACCAATGTGAGCAATGTTCCTGACCCCAATCAGGAGTCAGACAGCGGTACGGGGGTCACCAGGGGTTACATCGGGCCCCTCTGGATGGACAGGCAGGGAACTGTAAACCTGGAAGACCAGGAGCCCGAGCACTGTGTGTTTACCTCGCTGCTTTTACAAGTGATGTCACCACGTTGTAAAAAGATACAGTTCTCTGCGGCCCTAGACTTTTGTTACTATTTGAGAGAATAAACATGGGCTAAGTGCATGGAGGGAGATGGAAGCGAAAGGCTCTGTGGTCAGAGGGTGGGGGGAGGTGGGCTCCTGTGGTGCATGGTGTGTCCAAGCGGCTGAAGTGGACTGCGGGGATCTGTAACTGTCCAGGTGCTGTGAGCTCAGGTCCAGCCTTCACCAGCTAATCCCCTCACACTGGTGCAGAGAGAAAACCGCCTATAAATAATCAGACGTCCTTCCTTATTGTGTACTTGACTTCAACAGAAAAAAAACACTGTCTGTTAACGCTCCCCCCGGGCCCTTCACTGTGTCCACATGTGTGCGACTTCTCTCTCATGCTTGTGAAATGAAACATACTGTGAATCATATCCTCAACTTCAGCATCTGCTCTCAGAAATCACCTTTTGAAAACAGTTTTCATTCCAGCTCCTTGGGAATTCCATAAATATTCCACTTCCGCTCTGCATCCCTCCTCTTTCTTCCTCTTTACGATTCTGCACCTCTCTGCAGGTCTTTACGGTATTGCGACAGAGATTCTCTTTACATAAGTCAACGCAGCGGTGTGTGGTGTAAGTGTAGCCGTATGTGTAAAAGGCAGTGAAACAGCTTGTGTTTTATGTGAGCTCTCCTGGCTTAGGCATCTGGGTGGTTGCTCCGAGTGTCTCAACCTACGGCTCCGGGGGTCCTGCTCTGAGCTGTAGTGGTGTAAGTCAATCTTGGCAATTCCAGCACAGCTGCAAAGACAAAGGCAAGGGAATGTAACCCTATCTAGATATTCATGCACTGCAGAAAAAGACAATCTCTGCTGAATTTCCTTTTTCTCCTCGGATGCCAACCCAGTTACAATCAAATGTTGTCACAGCGTGTTATTGCAAAACAGGAGTAAAATGTTTCATACCAGCATTTCTCCATACTTATTGTGTTTAAAGTGACAATAGTGCTTTCCAACTGTGCAATAAGATACCAAATTTATATTTAAAGGTTCAGTGTGTAAGATTAGTGCCTCCTGCGCTATTTCTGCATCTGTTTTGTGCCGGAAACCGGTCTTTGCTGATGGTACCAACATTTCTACACAAACACTGGCCTTGGTTACAACCGTGAAAACAGCCTGTCACTGGTTTTATGTAAACTGGAATCATTTTCTTCACTTCCTCTGCACTTCTAGCTGTTGTTAACTTATCGATACAGCCAACATCAACACACAACCAGCTTCCTGCACAACACAGACTTCTAGGTAAATGTCTTTTAAGCATGCCTGCACAAATCCTACACATTTAACCTTATATTACATTCTGCAAATATGAGATGAAAAATGACTCACAAAAATATTTAAACCAAACCATGATCTTTTTATAACGCTAACCGAAGAGCTTAAATTGCACAAACCTAAGCGCAAGAGAAAGCATCCAAAGTCCTGGATTTTGTATATCCACCGTCCAGCCCACCTACCTCCTGTCTATTGATGTAGAGACAAAAAACACTAGATCCTTCAATGATAAATTGCTCTGAGATTACACATATGTGTGGTTTGCAAACATGGTAAAATAGTAACATTTTTTGGGATAAATTATAGTGACATTACGCGTATCTGTGGTTTCTTCTGGGTGATCGGGTTGGGGAAGCACAGCTTTAAAACAGTTTGTGCTGCGCTTCTGTGTAGTCCTAAAACCGCATCTTTCTGTTGACTCTGACAGATGATGTCACGTCATCGTCAGATCAGACCGCTGGAATAACGCAGCGAGCCTTTATGCATCTCTGGATATTTGTCAGATGAGACCTCTGCTGTCTTGCTGCCTTGCTTCGTCTCTTGGTTCAAGAGTGCTTGTACGGTTCCTTGGCTCAGACTTTTATTAGCTTTTCCCGAGCCTCAAAGAACTTGGCCCGGCCTGGTTCTGCCCGGCACTTTCCCACTAATGAAGTGCATATTCTGCCGGAGCATTTGGCTAAGCCTGGTTCCTTGGCCATCCCTTAATGGGAATTTCCCCTTCTTCCATGCCTCCCTGCCTGCCTCGCTCTCTGCCACTGCCACTCTGGTGTGTGTGACTCATGTCCTGAACAGCCAGCCATTAGCCAGGGGACGTTTGATTCATAAACCTCCTTACACTTGTTTGCCACTGTTGGACCGGTTGGCTGACTGTCTGGGCGATTGGCTGGCTGACTTGTTAAAGGGCTGACTTATTGCAGGACTGGGTGGCTCAAAATGGGATAAAGGTTTAGGGGCTGAGACACTGACTGACGTTGAACGGTGGAGTGTGAGAAAAAATGTGCACTCACTCTCTGTGAATTGGTCCGAGACAAGGAAACATTCATCTACAAATGCAATCAAGGAGGTTATTTTCATTTTCGGAACCTTGATGCTGACTCTGCAGATGAGCCGGCACTTCATTTTCCAAATTCAGTCTCTCAGAATGCTGAAAATAAAACCTTGATGGATGAATTGAGTTCGAACATAACTGCACGCATCTGTACTTGTTTTATTAATTCTAACCTCCAGTGACAGCACCTGCTGCTCCATAACTGAAAGCAAATTAAACTGTGCCAGTTGCTTGTTTTATTCCAGGAGGAGACTCTCAGCATCTCATATTCTGGAGTGTCTTAATCACTGGAAAAATAATCCTTGTATGTTTTTGTTGCACAGCTCAATGAGGATGAGACAGTCTACATCCTCAAATCAACCTTGAAGGGTCTGTGCTATCTGCATTTTATGAGGAAAATCCACCGGGAGATGAAAGCTGGGAATATACTCTGTGACAGGGAAGGTCATGCGAAACTGGCTGATTCTGGCCTGGCTGGACATTTGACGGTGAGCTTCGATTCCACTGGGCCTTCCACTCTCTAAAAGTCAACATAATAAAGTCAGGTCTCCCTTGGAGAATATGGCAGATGATGCTCATTTCTATGTTGGGTGGTTTCACTGCTATTAAATTAACCTTTCTGGTGCAAAACAAAAGGCTGGATGCGGCAGACTTTTGGAACTGTTTATTCCTACACAGTTTCTGCTTACATTTTATGTCCAAAGAATGCTGTTGGGAAGGCAGAGAAACTTTTACGACCCCTTGTGAACTTTAATCTTGTCAAAATCTAGCTCTATCTTAAAAAAAAAAAAAAAACACCCTCCGGAGCAGCCAGAGAGACAATGTGCAGAGGACAGAAGAGTAGGAGCTCCACTCTTCAGGCTGTGCAGTTAATTCCCATTATGAGCGATGGTCATGTTTCCAACAGAAGTTTGTGGTTTGGGCGCTCGCTGCTTACTGAGGACATTTTACTTTTCCCACACTGGTGTATCTTTGCTACACTCATCTTACTCCTCTCTTTTCTCCACAGCGATTGGCCAGAGATCCTCAGAGGGGGGTCAGAGAGCAGCTCCAGCTCCCCGTGGGTGGTTAGTCAGTAGTGAACTCTTTGTGGGTGATAAACAGCATTGTGCCTGAGGGCAGGAGATTTACAGTACTGTGGAAGTTCAACGAGGAAGGAAGAAATGAACAAAATTATGCAAATGATGGAGAACACAGAACAGCGCACACAGACCACGCGAAGCAGAGTGAGCTCACAATAGTACGCGAAACAATACGAGCCTTTGATACTGCTTCAGCGTCCTTGAGCAAGACGTTGAATTACCAGCTCTAGGGGTGCTCCTCTGTGTTTGATCCTGACCTTTGACCTCCCTATGGAACGGGCTGAAATTTAAGACAGTTTCCTCCT
Source organism: Apogon talboti (assembly GCA_037367365.1). Classification (NCBI taxonomy): domain Eukaryota; kingdom Metazoa; phylum Chordata; class Actinopteri; order Kurtiformes; family Apogonidae; genus Apogon; species Apogon talboti. The sequence goes on from JAPQRQ010000009.1 coordinate 28,363,377, forward strand.
CCGGGACAGACCAAAATAGAAACCTCCAGTGTTATTAAAGATGCCAGAGAGAGAAACCAGAAAACAATTAATTTTCGTCAGGTCTTTTATAGGAGTTAATCCATTAAATAGTTCCACCTTTTAACCAGAGCCGATGACCAGTCCTCGGACAGAGATCGGTCCCTGGGTTTGGACCAAACAGCTGCAAACAGTCCGGGTCTGCTGCTGCTGGGACCGGCTGGGTGGTCCGCGCTCTACAGAGCATAAGCGCCCCATTACTTACCTGGCTGCATTGTTTTACTTTTTGGACACTTAACCATTTTTGCTAAGCACTTGATGATTTAAAGAGATCTATAAAAACTGCAGGACCATGACCCCTGAGAACCTGTATTGGCTGGGACTGAGCTGGACCGGAGCACTGGGATGGAGCTATAGGGCGGGTGTTAGAATTTTCAATTTAGTAGGGCTGGAATATATATATATATATATATATATAGCACAATAAACCATTTTAAGCCTCAGGTTTAACATATGTAAGAGTGAAATAATTTAAACAGAGTAAATGTAAGCGGCAAGAGGGGGAGAGAAACTCCTTACATGTATTTTTGTTTGATTTACAGCCAGTGTGTCTGCAAAGTTCATCATACCTTTCTCCGTCAAGGCTGTGAGGGAGGAGAAACGGACTGGATAATAGCGCGTAATGGTGATTCATTTCATAGGGTCATCCTTATTCTGGTCTTCTCTTACCAAACCACTGAGGATCCTGTTTGATCTAGTTCCCTATCCTTCGTAAGATGTCACGTCTGAGTCCAAAATGCTCTTTTGACTCACAAGAAATGTCATCCAAGGAGTCGAACAATGGTGGTTATATTTTTCTATGTGAGAAACGAAGTGACAGAAATGGATGTAGCCCAGGTAGGTGTGCTCCTATGCTTTATTTTTTATTTTTTTAACAAGAACGGGAAAAGGCCAATAAAGCAGCATTTTAGGTGGCGAATGGAAGCTGTCTGACTTATATGTTGCCTCTTCTCTCACTTAACCCACAGCAGAGCTCCATAAAACTTGCGGTAGGAAGCTAAAAAATGTTCGTGCCAATGCTCGCCCTTCAATTGAATATGACAGCTCTGTTTTTCTGGAGGCAATCATTTCATAAATCTAAATTTAGCAGTGTTAAATGGTCAGCGAGGATATGACCTACAGCTTTTATAAGCACGGTTATCCCTGAAGAATGCGACGGAGAATGAGCAATCACAACCCCATCAGGCGAGGCAGCATGGGAAAAACTGCCTCACAAAGATACCATGAATAAGTTGAAGTGATAAACAAATGACGGTGATGGGGTTTAAATGTGGCCCTTCTTCATGTGGTCTAAGCGGTCGTACTCGGGGCTTACTGTTCTCTTATATCCATATGCAATCACTGAAACACTCCCAGCATGAGCTTTTTTTATTAGATCACATAAAGTAAACAGTCTCAGTGAGTGTTTTTGATAAATGCAATTTGCTGCTATGCTCCTTTCCAGGCTGCATCTTGTGTTCAGCCTGTTGTAAGTTAATTTGCCAGATCAACTGAAAAAACAGAGAAATCTAATGGAAAACATTGCCCTGGCATCCACGCTGCATACCAGTGGTTGTCTAAAGAATGGGAGCCCTTTAATGTGGTGATTGCATGGTTTCAGTTCGAAATTTAGTTTCCGTAAAAAGAACGCACTTTTCCGTTGTGTTTTTTTTCTAATTTTATTCTTATTTCCTTTCAGTTGTTGCTTACATTATCAGCTTTGTGTTTTTTCCAAGGTACTTACACTAAATCATCACTTATGGGATATAAACTCCTGCTCGACTAAGTTTTTTTTGTGTTACCACATTTGATTGTTTCAGAGAAGGGTGACGGTGGTAACTCTAGTGTCTGCAGCTGGTTTCATTACATAGTCAGATGTAATTTTTTGGGCATCCGTCTGCAGACATAATGTGCGTATACTGTGTGCTGTGAAGGTACCAGACCTTTCATAAACCCAGAAAACCTCCACAAGCTTTGGGATTCTGGGCGAATATAAGCAGTCCTGGAAAAATCAAAGTGGTATAGCACCTGTGGGAGGTGTACTCCCAGCCATAGTTTTCATTTATGGTTAACTATGTCTGCTTAGGAACTGGGCTTGACACCACTTCAGCAGTGGCTGCTTCCTCTGTGTTCTTCCCTGCTGTGCTGTGGGCATTTCCAGCTCACTCATACTGTACACTTTTAGATTCTTTCTCAAAACAACACCTTTATGCTCTGAACTGCCTCTCACCTTTGTAGGAAGTTTCAATTGTTTCATTCCAGACCTCACCAGAGGGCTGCAATGGCTACAGTTTTGGCTCCTTTTTTCCTGTAGGCCTCCATTTCTGGCACAGTTTTCAGCAAAACAGCCAGCATCTGCTATGGGGAAAAACACATCAAACTGTGAGCCAAACAACAATCTACCCTTTTAAGAACTAAAAAAAAAAAAAAAGAAGTTTACAGGGCCCCAGGCAGAGTTATTCTGATATAGTAGAATCGTAAAATAAAGGGAAGTTGTATTGACCTCTAACTCAGCGTACTGTGGACGTACAGAAAGCGTAGTATAACTCAGACTAAGTTTAACCGCTACCATCTTTCTTAATATAACCATCAAGTGCAGCTGATCATAATAACACCAAAATCACAAGTTGTCATTCTGAGGTATTTTGATGGATCTCCTGAACGAGGGCTTGCACTGTTCAATGTGAACTGATCATGTTATTATATTTTCTTTACCTACTATTAACACACACACACGCGCTGACATTCTCATGCACACACACTCTTCAGCACACACAAGCAAACGTTACATTTCATCATAGTCACCAACTCGCTCCAATTGACATGGACACAGAAAGTAGGTTCCCTTATTTTCTCTGGAGCAGGTCGAGGACTTGTGGTGTAGGTCTAAATGTGGGTTATTGTTATTCAAGAGTACGTGCTGGAATATTGGGCGTATCGATTGCTTTTCGCCGCAGGCCCTCTTGGCCAGGCCACAAAAGCCTCTTGCTGCACGCTGCCAGTAGGCCCATTTCTGCTACACTTATTTTTAATACAAGTATTACATGACTTTGCTCTCTCAAGGTTTCAGAGGGGAGGAAATAGCAGATTGAATGTAAACAAGATTAGCTTCCCTCTCCAGCTGCTGCTTCCACACTCCGCCGTAAATCTGCCAGGCGGCCAGCGTTGTGTGGAGCGGAGCTGGAAACAGAGATGTCAACTCCGATTCTGTCACCGTCTGGCAGGAAGACAGGATGACCGATGCAATATGAACGATGGATACGGGGGCTTTGGCTTACGATCCCGCTGCATTCTGACCTGAAGCCGTACACAGCGTCACTGACTTTTTGGTACAATTTGCGTGACATTACTGCACACGTCTGTGGTTTCTATCCCCTGTATCACCTCTGTCACGCACCACTTTGTCCTTCCCTCCACTAGATCTGGAGTCTACCAACGCAGGCCTTGGTTCCCTCCACCCGCTCAGCCATCAAAAACTAAATATAGCAGATTTGTTGCTCTTTCAGAATATATTCCACCTGCCAAAATACACAGGCCCTGCTTTCTTAACCTTGCGCGGTGATCTGTGTATTTGGAGTGGAAATGCAGTGAAAGGAGAGGCCGTGGCGGCTTTAAGGCGAGGTAATGACACTGTCTGCTTGTGTTTTTGGAAGCCGTGAAATCACAACAGGGAGCTCCGCTTAACTGCTTTATCGTAACGCCACGCCATCACTCACATCACACAGATATTGATATTAATTCCTGCTTCATCCCATGCTGCACAAGCGGCCGTCGTACAAAGTCTCTGCTCATGCTGGAGTCATCCATCTGTGATGGAAGCTTCTGGCTTCGCTCAATTGAAGCAGAATTACAGCAACAATATTTTCTTTTAGGAAGTTAACATCAATAACGTTCAAGTGGTATAGTTCATTGAGCTCATACCCATTTACCCTCATTTGTCTTTACCACACTCCTGTATATATTCAATTTATTATAATATGAGCCATGAGATCACTGCGACATAAGGAAAGTAATGATTTATATTGTTAATTTTGATTTGTAGGTGTAAAAAGAGAGGGCTACAGTATGAGGAGTGGTAAATTCTCATTAGATGCGTGTGTTTGTGTCTTTTTAAAATATTAACAATATGTCCTAATCCATATTTATTCATAAGCAGTAATCACTAAAGCATCACACACTTCATTTACACCTTCTGATAAATGATGGGATCAAAATAAATATAGAGCCGCTGTGCTCCATGGGAGCAAAAAATGTATGAAAGGTGGTCAGTGGTGGTAGATAAATAAATAAAAATGTTAACATTTACACATATGATGTTTGACACTTTAAACGATCATTTTACAAGTCAAGTGAGTCACAGTTTGTGGAAAGAAACATCTAAATTAGTGTTAAACAGCTGAATCTCAGCAACACCAAATCTGCCACTGCTTTGACAAATTTTACATCAATGTTCAAGAGTGAAGTGAAAAAATATGACAGAGGTTTAATGGTTCCATCTTCAGACTCTGAACAGAGACAGTTACAATGACATGCCCTCCATGAGTTTCAGGTGTGTAGTCTTTATATTTATGTATTTTCACAGTCTTATACTTCAACAGTTTTACAACAAACTCACACTTTGCATTATCTTAAAACTGACAAATATTAAATGTGTAAATGATGGAATAATTGTCTCTCACCATTGACTGTAATATTGAACATATTATATTGTATTGTACTGTAACTGTACATTTTTTTCCCTCTGAAATACGGTTCTAACCTATGATGTTGATGATTGCAGAGCATGTTTTATAATATTTAGATGTGGGAACTTTCTGTACTTTACTTTTTTTCAACTGCGACCTTCAACCCTCAAAGACCTAAACAGGCACCAGTGATCAGACGCATCAACTGATAAAAAAAGTTTGATAACTGTTGAACCAATAATTCATCAATACATGTAAATAATAGAGGTAAAATGCAGTTTGTCATCTTTTCATGGTGATCAGACCCATATGGACGTTCAGAGGCTATGTAGTGGACGTGGAAACACAGTCATCTACTCCAACAGTGATTCACCAGGAAAACCCATGGAATTGGATCAATGGCAGTGGATGTAGACACCTGTTTTTACATCATATTTTAATGTAAAACTAACTTTTTTCTTCACTTTTCTCTGTTTTTACATTGAATTTAATCAGAGCTTAAATGAAATATAAGAAAATACCTGCTTTCCACTGGAAAGTTCAAAATGCAAAGGATAATATCATAATAAATTGTGATAAATCACTAAGGAAAGGTTACATTTAGATAAATCTGGTCAGAGACTTTACTTTAGAAAGTAGATGAGAGGTAACTGAGACATAATTTGTGTTAAACCAGCATCTTTGAGGAGAAATGAAATGAAATTGCTGATAAACATGTGATGTGTACAATTCAATATGCTTTCATTCCTTCAATCCACTTGGTTCTTTATGTATCATCTTAAATCTTCATTAACGTAGAGTTTCTTTAGTCATAACAATTCACCCAGCCTGCACATTTGTTTACCTTCATATTCAATGCTTGGGGTTTTATCTCCAGTAAACCATGTGACACCACTGAAATGCTGGTAATTTCCTCACACAAAGTCTGCTGAAATGTGGATTTATGAAAGTGTGCATAAAGAGCCCAAAATGCCGGTGTCAGAGCCCTTGTGCACTTGATGATTTGACAGTGGGAAAGACTTAAGCCTTCGCAGATTTAGAGGGAATGTATCTCAAAGTCCTCATGTCCAGATGCTGGGATTGGGCCTAAATTAAACACTTAAACAGCACTCGGCATGAAAAACACAACGGAATCAAAAACAAGTGACCGCTGAACACTCTAAGTGTATTTTTATGGGATGCAGTGTCTCAAAGCATAAGAGTTTCTATCAATGTTATTTTTCATGCTATAACAACTGGTTTCACTCCTTTGCAAGAAAGATGAACAACAGCGAACAAATCTGTACTTGACTCTAAGCAGAATTCAGGCTCTCCTCTAATGCTTGGAGTATAATCAGATGAAAACGTCCAAAAGAATCTGCTTGATATTTTTAAGAAATGACTGCATAGCTCCTTTCCAGATGCTGCGAGTTGTTCTGAGAACTGTAATCAGCCATCAGAGTGTTTGTGCTCCGTCTTTACGGCGTGCACGCAGGCTCTAGCGGGGTTCATCAATGGAGGAATGTGACTGACATCACAAGGCCCTCTGAAACGAACGCTTTATCTTTCATTTCAACACTTTAATCTTACACATACAAATAAAGTCACTGTGGCATCTGTTGTTGATTGCCCGCCTATCAGCTTCATTTTGTTCATGTCAGGACATTCTTGTTGCGTAAACTGTGCAGAAATGCCAGTGTGTTTCACAAAAAAAATCACAATTTTTGTACATACATTGCATTAAAAGTGTCATAATTCTACATGTACGAATGCACAGTGTTGATTCTGCATGTTCTCACGTTGCACTTTACAGCACCAGACATCATACGTGCAAAACAGAGCGGTTATAAATAGATACAGGAACCTGATTGACACTCCATGAGAGCGAGCAGTGATCATACGCCACTCAGGGCAGTCAATGTCCTGGTTCTCATTCTTAGCAGCTGATTTCAATGATCAGTTTCTCTTCTTTCCTCTCTTGTAATCAGTGAAATCAGCTGATAAAGCCTTTTGTTGGAATGAAAATCTGCACAACAACCTCCATGGCACACAAATGCCTCCAGTTGCATAAACCAGAAGTCCTGTTTCAAAGGCACATTGATTGCATTTGTCCGTTTCTAGGGGCTTTTTGCACTTCTTTATTGAAAGATGATTGAAACGGCTGTAATGCGTGCCTGTAATAAACTTTGATTTATATAAAAACGTAACTTAACTCCAACATTTAAATAAACACAGTTATTGCAGCTATCCAGCCCTGGGATACATTAGAAAGCTGATGAGATTTAGGAAATGTGTCTGTAATAAAGTTGTTGTTAGTGGCAGTACCCAGTATCCAGTGCCCCCCCTCCCTC
>JAPQRQ010000009.1:28372675-28385862 GCA_037367365.1 Apogon talboti
ATTATTATTATCTATCCCCCACCCTCTCCATCCCCTCCATCCCTTCTCCCCAGTGTCTCTCTGCAGTCACCCACACTCCCATTCCCAGGCCCCTGAATGTGGGAGTCCCGCCGGGAATTCAAGTAGCACACTGGGTCGGCCACTCAATACCCCCTGTTTAAAGGGATTCATTGCAGACTAATTGGGATAACATGGCTGGAAATGTTGACCTTGGTATTTCTAAACAAGGTTTCAATTAACTTGTAATAAGGCCGAGCAGCCAGGCCCTACAAGGATCCTTCGAAAGGAGGAGGAAATGCGAAACATGCCCCAGTTGATGGTTGGCTTTTCCTAACTTTGATTAATCACTCGGAGGGTGCACGAGCAAGTGGGACTGGTAAAATAATTAGGAGGAAAAACACCCGTTCTTGCCACAGTAGCATTTAGAACAGCTAAAGGTCGAGTTACTGGCAGTGACGGTGAAATTTCTCCTATTCCCGCTTTAAAAATAAGCACATTTTTGTGTCTTTGATCAAAAACCTGAAACGAAAAGCAATACTTCCACACCTCCAGGTTCTTTGGATGCTGTGGCTCAGCCTTTGCATAATGAAATCATGTTCATTTGAAGTGGGAGTCTAAAGAATGTGAAAATGTATTATGTCTTAACCTTGTGTTTCCCGCTGAGGAAAAACCTTCTTTAAAACATGATAGTGTTTCTCTCAGTGTCAGAGTGTGGTGCTTCCTCATATTTGTGTGTAACACAATCAGAGAACATCCAGCTGGTGCCCTCTCATGTCCAAGGTGCGACTGCAATCTGGTTCAATCCAAACACATAGAATTGCAGATATTATGTTTGATCTGCTTTTAATAATGACGTGTCCCTAACAATCTGCCTTTAATTTCTTAAACAAAAGCCTCCTTAAACCACATGCTAAACTGGCTCCGACTTACAGAACTGATACTTTGAGGAAGTTTATTATTTCACATTATATTGTGTACAGGCTCTTAGATGTCGGTGCCAGTAGCCCTGATCCAGCAGGCTGAGATGGAGGCTGCCAGAGTTTCAGATTTGGTACAGGAACTGAACTGAGCCACCTGATGAGAGACAGAGTGGATTTCTGTTTTTTTTTTTTTTTGTCGCTGACTCAGCATTTTGCCGCTGTTCGTCAGGTCATTTGGAGCCACAGGACACTTAAGTGACCTGCGTTGAATTATTGTTAATTCAGAACGCGCATGTCTGTGGGCTGCTCCGCTTGACAGGAAGACACGAAGAAGACGGGATGGGGAGATGGACTCCGCAGATTAAACTAAGACTCAATGAAAGTGATGGAGCGTTCTCCCTCCCTTTCATGTTGTTGCGGTATCATCAGGTTGACAGTTTTGTGTGCTTGGCTTCCTCTTTTTCTTATTCTATGCCTTCCTCCTCCTCAACTTCCTCCCTAATTCTTCTTTCCCGCTATTTCGAATGATCCCGAGTCCAAAGAATGTCTCTCTGCAAGTGTTTAACACACTGGTCTTTGAAGCGCGGTCCAAGTGGCTGCTTTGTCTGTGCTTTGTTGTTTCTAAATGCTCGCTGTATTAAATCACCTCCCAGTCCCGGATTGTGTGCTTCATCTTCTCCACAACTGCATCTACGTTCTCCAGCAGGAAGTCCTGTTCTGCACTGCTGAGGCTGTCAGGGGACTTGGCATATTTATACAGGTTTTTAATGCAATTCTAATAGCACCGTGACACTTTAAATACTGATTTTTGTTGCTTTTGGAGCCGTTTCCTTCAGCATATATCATCACAGTGGAGACAGGAGCTGAATGAAAGAGAGCGGGTTGCTTCTTTGTCACTTCCAATAACTGGTAACACACTTTCTCTTTCTCCCTCCTGTTTAATCTGAGCCTTAACCACGTGTTGCCAAGTGGGTGATGATGGAAAGGACCTGTGGATGATTTGCTGAAAGACACTCTTAATGCAAACAAAACTATACAGACTTAATACCGGTATACACATTTTGGAATTAAGAGTGCACTGCCAGGACAGAAGACAAACCGACGTTTGAGGGAATTCACCTCAGGTTGTACAGGGTAATGTCTCTCACAAGAAACACATCCATATCTCAGTTTAACAACGCAATTAACTCTTCATTCACAGTGAGAACAGTGGCTGGTGTTTGCTTTTTTTCCCCCAAACATTTGCATTTGATTCTTTTTACAGTTTATAAAAAGACTGTGAAGTGATGGAAGGACTACAGAGGACGTGCAGTAAACCGGGCAGAGGAAACACACCTTACTTTTACAGCCGGGGCATAAACAGTAGTTTATGGTAGGAGTTTTACTGTCATATTGCATAAGCACACCCCCCTCCATTTGGAAACGGGGCTAAACTCTGGCTCTGGAGGTAGATGCTCTTATGAAATGTTTGGATCTTCTACTCCTACACATGAATGAAGTAGATGTAGGGTAAAGGTGCTGTGGATGGACTGCCCACCAAGGATTAGTCCACTATAAACCTCCCTTATTTTTTCTAAATTTTCCCACATGTTTTTTCACTATAAAAAATGACTCTTCAACAAAAATAACTCCGCTCTGCTCCGCTTAATTCCTCTAACATCCCCTGAACATCTTCGTACTGGATGCCGGGGAGAGAAACGCCTGGGTGTTTGTGTTTTCTCCACCTTACCCACCCTCTCACTTCATTTTGCTCTTTCGTGGAAGTAGAGCGAGACGAGGGTTGGTACAGATAAGTATCTAAACTTTAAAGCGATCTCTATTCCAACTGCCAGTGGTCGGAGAAAGATGAGCTGTCCTTATCAGCTCCCTCAGCTCGCAGCCTTCACCTCTGCCTTATACAGACTGATATCTGCCTTTTGTCAAATAGCTACCCTAATTTTATGGCTTTACCACCCTTTGTGTGCGTCTCTTCACCTGTGATAGCGTTCAAAGGTGCATCCACCCAAAGATAACAGTTTACAGTAGTTAATTGGTGATTAAACGGCAAGATGTCCTTGTAAAATGTCGCTACCTGTGTTGTGGCGCTTAAAATAACTTATTTAAAGAATTTCATTGGATTTTAAAGTCAACATCTGTTTGTTTTAAGAGGCTTTACAGGCCTGTTCAATATAATATAATGAATCAATTGGACTTCTATCGAACTTCTTACCAACTTTCTGTCAAGTGGACGACACAGACATGACCAGTGTTGTACAAGTTACTCCCAAACTGTAATACATGACAGATGACTTGTTACTGTTACTTAAAAGTAATTCCTTACCTTACAATATTACTGTCTCAGAACTGTAATGCATTACATGACTCCTGTATTACTTTAGAGTTACACACAGACTGTCATTGTAAATGGCGCATGTGTGGTAGAACCCAACCCTCTCCAACATCAAATAATAACCCCCCCCAAAAAATTTAGGAGATGGGAGAGCCATGCGACGCATAAATTTGCACCCTGAAGTACATGTGTTCGGATAGCTCAGTAAGTAACGCTACGGTCTATGATGTTCGAATCCCAGCAGGAACGCTTGCATTTTTAGAACTAAATAGAACTTTACAGACGCACTTTTGATTCCTTAAGGTCTTGCTGTTTTTGTTTTTCATTTAAGCAATTAAATTAAGTGTGTTGTAACACAAGCGCTATTGAAGAAGTACCGAGTAAAATATTACTGAAATTGATTAGTAATGCCTTACACTACAGCGTTACAGCAGAAAGTCATCTGTTACTGTAATGCATTACTTTTGTAACACGTTACTCCCAACACTGGACGTGACATTAATCTCTTCGTCCGAGCCGGGTCTAACTCCTGCTGTCACTTTCAGAGGATTTTACAACAGGAACAGTTCTGCCAGTGTGAGATTTCCAGCCACCCCAGCCTCAGCCAAAGCTCTAAACCCATGTAATTACATTTTAAGCAGCATTGGCTGGTTGAAATACCTCGAGTAATTAGTTTTGTTTTTCCACTCTTCCTATAATCTTCTCCTTTTGTCTGAGGGTTTGGACCGTGAGCTTCAGAGGGGAAACAGAACAAGTCGGTAGGTAGTATGGAATGAATTAAAAAAAAAAAATCTGACGTAGTTGGATGTAAGAATAGAATGACCCCCAAACCGCCCATCCACACACAGACACACACACTTGTACCAGACCACCTGAAATGTGTTTTGGGGGGATGTTTCCTTTGATTAGGACTGTTATGAGAGTGCTGCACACATATAAAAGCCATCCAGACGGTTTTATGGTGTTTATTTGTGGTACCACCTGTGTTTCCATACAGAAGAATGAGCTTGTGATGATGACGAGGAACACGGAGTATAAAGCGAGTACAGTCTGTGCTGTGCTACTCGACTGACGGATCAGCCAAGAACCAAAAACACGCCTGTGAAGTGCATCTTAATCTGTTCCTGCCTTGAAAAGACCAGCAAATCCTCCACTTGGCCCAACTTTTAATTTGTCAGAAATCTCCAAGGCACAGTTGTCACCGGGCTTTCAGAAGGTCCTCAAAACCCCCTCCCTCCTCCTCTTCCTCCTCCTTTGCTTCTTCCTCTCTCCTCATCTCTCCCTTCTCTGTCAAATATTTATAGCTGATGGCAGATAAGATTATTCCAGCCTCGGACCTTTCAGTGCCAGCTGCTGCAGACCTTTGCTCACAATAAAGCCTAAGATGCGTTCCAGGCAAAGGGAAGATTGTTTTATTTGGAGCTCATCCTGGGCTGCTATTGATAGGAGGGTTAGGTGCAGGAAAGCAGGACACCATCCACTTTCTTGGCTCGGCGCATCAACACTCTCAAAATGTTGGGAATTTACATCCCACTGAAGGTTTTCTGCTGCAGGAACAGACAGGGGCAGTGGCGGCAGGCTTTGACCCTGAGTCGATGATGTTTTCAAGATGAGAAGCACAAAGATTTTTTGCGATAGGTCATAAGGAAGTGCTTTCAACACTTGTCTGTTTGCCAGTTCAGGGGTCTCACACATTGTAATCCGTGCACATCATTTACCTCATTCTCGAGCGCCAGAGATTTTGTAAGACATACAGATGGGTGACAAATTAAAGGAAAAATCCGTGGGAGTGGTATCTTCCACAGGGACGTATGTGGTTTGATGAAAATGATGTGAATCATATGCTGCGGCCTTTGCAGTCACCAGATCTGAACACCTATGTGGAATGATTTGCAGGGTGTATATACAAGCTGATGACAGTATGTTTAAGGGTATTTGCAGAAAGATATGATTAATATTTCACCCTGGATACTTCACATTTTTGCTGCTTTTAGTAAATTATTCATCATGGCTGCAAACATCAGAACATGAGCTGACGAGCTGTTTGTCTACATTAGAGTTTTTAAAACAGGAAACCCTATTATAGGCTCAGACATGAAGCTGGACACAATTGAAATATTTTACTTTATACATGCACATTTGTCAGAGTGAATCCGAGTCGGTGTCTCTCTATGTAAGACATAAATCAGCATGATGAAATGCCAGGGCTAATCCAGCTGAACACACTACAACCTGTCATAGTTGGACCATGAATGGCCTCCTAGCCAGTCAGCTCATGAGTGGAAAATTAATCTTGTTTAATAAAATAGAACGCCATCTGGGCTTTGCAGTCGAAATTGTTACAATATGTGAAAGTCGTCCCAAAAAAGTTTTATTAACCTCAAGCAACCCTGGAATTTTCTGCGGCTGCACAAACAGTTTGGAAGCAGATACGGGGGCAGATGCACAGAAAAGAAAATGATAGTGGTGTTTTATCGAAATGTCTTACAGCTGTGAGCAAAGGCAGTAAAGCTTGGACATCAAAAAAAAAAAAAAAAAAATTACGTGCATCTTCAGCACAGTCAGCAGTCATTTCTTATCATATCTTACAGTTTTATCACACATTTATTTAGCTGTCCTTAACTGCAGTTCATCCAGATAATAACTGGATGCATCTGCAAGTTCAGAAGCAAGATGAGGCAATACATGGGTGTTGATGTTGTCAGTGTTATCAGCTGTGCAGGGAAGGGAGATGGCACTCGCATGTACACAAAAAGCCTCATGACGGTGCATTTTGTTTAAGCAACGACAGAAAAAGCTGCAGGGTGGATTACACAGACTTTGTCCCATGTCCTCTACATTATCTGCTGTGGCTCCTTCTTCATTGTTGACATGTTTAGGGGGGAAACAACACCGGTGGTGCCCTCTAATGGTGAATTAGACCAATAAACACTGAGCAGGAGGCCATTATCAGAGCTACTGTCTATTGATTTCTTGACGTGACTTTGAACCTCTTTTTCACTCTGGCTTCCTGATCGAGTGTTCATATCTTCAACCTATTTCTTTATCAGTGTGTTTAGATTAGGACTAATGAAAGAACAGTTGTATTATTCACAGAAGGACCAACATTAATGATTTAATGGTGTTTCTGTTTGGGGAAGTGTTTAATCGTGTCATTATCAAACAGAATCACAGTGAGAGTTAATAGATTATTGTTCAAAGATTAGAAGATTGTTGGTAATAATTTATTTTAGTATTAGTTTTCTGTATTTTATGTATTTATTATCTTGTATTGTCAGAAACAGTGGTGATCCATGTATTAAATGCAGTCAGTTCAACTGTTTTAGCATTAATTTGTTAAACTAAGTACTTTTTATGTATCAGACCCTCCCTTATTCCATTATTCAATTAGACAATATATTTTACATTTTATTTTTGTACAATCAGGATCATTTGGGGGAAAAAGTATTAGGAAAATAAAGCCAGTCAGTTTATTCTCTTTAGCTCAAAAATCTGATGATAAGTTACAATTACCCTGTTTTTATTTTACATATGGCATAAAAAATAAATTGCCTGTACTTAAAGTGACTCAGATACTTCAGTTACTGTGTGTAAAATTGTACTGTTGCCCATACATTTGGAATAAACTATTTTTACCCCTTCACATGAAATGATTGTGAGACTATGACTTCTTCTTGATAGATGAAGTGTAACTGGTACAGAGTATGTAATCATTACACCTGGTCAAAGGTGATTAATAATATGTATAACTTGGAAGAAAAAGAAGAATGTGTCTGAAAACAAAATTATTCCAACTTTATGGCCAACAGGGTATAAAGTATGTGTGACTTCCTCTTAAAGAGTTGCTCTAATGTTGATGGTGTTGATAATGTCCAAACAGCTTCTCTTCAGACTGGAGCCAGTCGTTCGTCCTCATTGTTTGCTGTCTGTCAACTCTTCCTGTGGGGTTTTTCTATATCAACAGATGTATGTACTGTATATTGTATCACAGACATACACGAGCACAAACTGTGTTTGTGCAAGTGGGCATACATCCACCTCTGCATGTTAGTAAATGGCTTTACATTTAAGGATAAGTGTGCCAGATGCAAATGGATGAACGTATTCTCTCATAAACAATTGGATCATCAGCTTATGGTTCGATGAATGTCATTATGACCTTTCAACGCTCACTGACTGCGGCATAAAAAAAGAGCTGATTGTCAGCAGAGCCGAGCAGCAGGTCGTCTCTGCAAGCAGATGCTAGTGATAAGATAATGATAAGGCGGCTATCTGTCACTCACATCAATATGTTGACCATGGCTTGTCAGTCAACATTGAGTGTGTGTCGTCGGTGAACAATGTTCCGATACAGACGTCAGAACAGCTTAGAGGTCCATTAGAGCAATGAGGCCTACAGTCCTGCAAAGTGACAGACTGATGGACAGAGTGCATTCAGAATATAAAGTGCACCTGTTTAACTACTCTGGGATGTAGCTGAAGCTGTATAGTATTGATTATGACGTGATAAGACAAGGTTGCGTGTCAATAAACAGCCGCTCCATAATCCTCTGTTGAACACAAAAAGGCTTTACCTGTTCTCAGAGCACTTCCACATCCATCCAACATTTATTTTCGAAAATCAATCTTTCATATAAACTGTATTTTAAGGTGTGTTTACCTTGAGGAGCTGTCTGTGTAAATATGTACTGCTGCTCTTTGTCATTCGTTATCCTTATCCTGCTCCCATCTCTGCCTGTGCCATCACTAACACTCTGTGCGACTGCCCAGTACAAAGGTGAACGGTTTATTGGTGCCATTCTCCATCCTCTGGAAGCCACAGACCGCTGCATAATGAAGGCGTTGCATATGATTTTTTTTTTTTATCTATCCGAGGGTCCAGATAGCCGGCTACCTACGTTGTTTAGAAATCTCTTATTATCTTTTAAGATAAGGAGACGAGTACTGTGAGGCTCAAAGGGTATTAGGAGCAGAGCTCACCGACTGTCACTCAAAAAAAGTCCTCGATCTGACTGCATTAAAACGCATCAAGTAATGGATGATTTCCCCAAAAAATTTCAAGTACCCCTGGGTTTCTTCCAAGTATCCCTAGGGGTACATGTACCACCATTTGACAAAGACTGCTATAGTACGTTCAAGTATGTACAGTATGTATAGTAAATTTCCTGAAGTGTGAAAATGAAGTCATTGGTCCCTACCTGTGTTTTACTATTATATAGCACATGTTTAAGATCATTGGTCCTGCATTAATGTTTTGATTTTGTTTTATAATTTCTGTTAATGCTCAAGTTTGAGGTAACTTTAAGTATCTCATACACTGTTGTTGTGATGCATTGTGTTCTATTAGATTAATGTTCACAGCTTCATCATCCTGTCAGTCGTGCATTTCTAAAAGGTCAACTTGTTATGACTCAGAAAAATTGGCCTGTTTTCAGCTTTTTCATCCAATACAAGGTTTTTAAAAATTTAATTAGCAAAAATAATTTTCTCAACCTCTAAAAACACCACTTCATCCTTCATATTATCACACACATTTAGAATAATCACATTTGATCCATGGACAGAAACTGAAATGAAATGAAAACAGTCTTTGGCTTGGAGATGTATATCCTAAGTACTATATATAACCTACATAAAATACTCAAGTAAAGAACACACAACTCAAATTTGCCCTTAACCACAGTATTTCATGAAAACTACTTCACCCACTGGAAAATTATTTTCAGAAATGCACTCTATTTGACCTATGCCACACTTATTCTCTAGTTTAATGCTGATATTGTATCATTACATTTTAAGGAGCTTGTTTTACTTGTAATAACTCAGGGCAAGTGTTTACATCAATTGGCATCATAACATTTTTAATAGCAGCCATTTAAGTTTTTACAGGGCGAAGCGTGAGCGTGGCTCGTGCCCGTTCAGCTAACAACCTCCGTCTCTCAGATGTCACAGAGTGTCAGTTCACCGTCAGCCTTCGCTGAGCCTCTGTTTGTGTTCTGGCTAGACATCGTCTATAATGAGCGCTGATTAGTTAACTTGTTTAAATGCCTCTGCTATTTCAGTCTGTGCCGCTCAGGCCCAGCCCCGCTGCCCTCGCCGTCCACCCACATGGGTGACATTCTTCAGAGGTGTCTGCTCCAGACTTAGACTCTACTGAGCCAAAGGGAGCAGTTACTGAGTTCAAGTTCATGTACAAAACTAATGGACAACTTAGTAATAATGAACATATTGTATTCAAACTCAATGTATGCTCATAGAATATACTAATACATTTTTTTGCCACAATAAAATATTGCTTTTGTACATTTCTGCAAAACACAAATATATTTACATGTTTCTGAAGAAAACTATTTTTTATCTCTAGATTTCTACACATACAGTCGTGCAGAAATCTTATTCCACCTTTATCTTTGTTGTTTTTTCAGGGTTGAAACAGGTGAAACATTTATTTATTTCTCATTCACTTTTCATCAGATGCACCAAGAAAATACAGGAAATATGGGCACAGCCTTAAAAAATACAAAAAGCTGAACTAAATGTGTTGTGAAGGTCAAAGTCACTATTTAATGTGACCTCTGACCCATGATAAGACCCAGGACAAACAATTAGGCTACAAAAATCTGATGTGTTGAATGAAACCTGGTATAAAACATCAGAAAATTACAATAAGGTTAAAGACATGTTAAGTACAAAGGGAGGTCACACTAAATATGACCACTTTGGTTTATAGAAGCTGTTTTTTTCTTGAAACTCTTAGTTTTCCTGCTGTACATACTTCACATATATCTACATTGGATTTAAATACAGAGACAAATGCATATTAGAACTTTATTAAACCAACAAACACAATGTTGGACTAGGACTTTGCACAGGACTGTATGTTAGTGTTATAACGTTTAACCATTCATGGCTCCTCTCAAATGTGTCATATTCAACTATTCGACCTCCAAACAGTTAGAGTTAAGGTTTTTGCATTTTAACTGATGTAGTTAGATTGTTTCATATCTTAAATACAGAAACTAGAAGACAGTCCCCTTCAAATGACGCTTAATAACACATATTGGACTTGAGGTTGTTCCATTCATGTCTGACCTTAACCCTAACCCTCCCAGAAACAACTGGATGTTAAAAGGTCACATTTTTTTTGTTAGGTTAAGATAGAACTTATGTACATCTGTAAATTTTATGAGCATGTTTATGCACTGACAGCACTTGGTTTGTGTTGGGGAAAGGTAAAGAAAGTAGTTTGGAGACCAAACCATCTTGTTGTAACTCAAACCTATTGTGCAGGAATTTGGATGTAAAGTCCAGTCACTGGTGAGGAAAACAAAAGGTTCTGGTCACTGGTTCTGCTAAAATACTATAAAGTTGATAGAAACTATGTATCAGAGACTAAATGATTATACATAGCCATGGTTTGCAGATTTTTATTTTTTTTGGGCTTGGCTTGGTTTTGCTCCTCTTGGCTTTAGACATATCAGTAATTTAATAAACGCCCATGTTTTGTCCTTGGTGTCCCCCCACTTCCTCCTTATTCTCTTTCTATTCAAACATTCTGCAGATGTGAGGAGGTGCACGCGGGGCTCTGCAGTCACCGTGAAGCCTAACCCTCCTCAGGCCACCTACACAAACTGGACCTTGCCCTCAGCCTGTTATTCTTTCCACTGTGGAGGTGAATAAATGTTAGAAGGGCAGGGAGGAGGAGGGCTTGTCCTGGCCTTTCAGTCTGGGTCGGCGATGCTGAGTGGTGTTTATTTGTCAGCCTTCACCCTGTCTTTCCTTTCAACCCAGCGGAACCAGAAATGTTAGTGATAGTTTGGTCTCAGGCTCTTGGGACGGAAATCTATTTCTGAAAAGAGCAAACAGGCCTGAAGTGGAGGTTGGGACCATCCAGTCTACAGATTCACTCTTTAGCCCTTGGAGGATGTGTGATAGCATCCTCAAACTTTCCAAAAAAAGAACCAAATCTGATGAATCCAATACGCAGCAACCAAAGGTCATGTTTTCAGAATTACAAGTAGCAAAGAACCTTATCTCCTCAGTTTCTACTGAAATGTTTTTCTTGTCTTTTTAGCAGTGCAGAACATGCTCTACAAATGTGATGCAATCCCCTGCCAAGACGGCTGCAGCCACAGTGTTTGGAATAAATAGGTTTATATCGGACGGATGAATGTACGTACGTGTCGGCCAGTGGAGCAGAGGTGGAGGTGGGGAGGCGGGGGCGGGGGTGCTGCCTCCAGAGAGGCTTTAAGCACACCAAAGATAAAGAGTCAGAAGTGATGGGCTCTGTGTGATGCCCTTTTTTGGGAGGAAATTTAATGGAAGTGGTTACATTGGTAGCAGATGGAGCAGTTTCCTGAATCTCAGTCACGGTAGAAATTTTAGACTGCCCTACACACACACACACACACACACACACACACACACACACACACACACACACACCTACACACACACACACACACACACACACACTCCAACACGCACTTATTCCACCCATTAAAATTTGTTCACCAGATTTACAGTACGATAGAGACACAGGGATCGAACAAAGAAGTGTTTATTTGTCCAGGACCTTGGGCGCCAAGCGCTCATATTTTTCTGTACTTTTTCCTGTCTTCTCCTCGTCCTCCACTCTCTTTCGGTCTTTCTTTCTGCATTTCATTTATCCGTGTTTTCGTCTCCCGTACCCTCCTGTCTTGTCTATTTTTCTTTTTGGCAGCCTGTTTACAGGAATCCCACAAACGCCTCGGTGGATCCCCCGGACGTCAGAGCAGCAGGATGACAAATTTGGTGACTTGTTGAAGAAAGGCTCATGTGAAAAACAGATTACGGCTCGACTTGTGAAGACTTAAGTGTGTGTGCGCGGATGGGAGCTAAAGTGTGCATCTGCATGGGGGTGTGTGCGTATGGATTAGACTTCAAGAAGGCTGTAATTCGTCTTTGTGAGTGAGTGGGAGGGTGTGCGTGGGTATCTGAGTGGGGTCTGGCTGTGTGTGGGTGGTTAAAATGAGAGTTAGAGTGGTTGAGTGAGATGACAGTAATAAATTCATTCACTTTAGGGCCTGTTGATTCTATCATCAATCACTTTTATTGATAAAGTGTTGGGCTGACCGAGAGTTGCTGTGACAAACCAACACATCCTACAACAATGGCTAACTGAGCAGTGAGCGTCTGTCATGTAGTGATTTATTTGGCCACATAAGAATAACTGATACCACATTTAGATATCCATTACTCCCCTAGAGTCCTCTCTCTCAATCTGAATTAAGTCTGAGGTTTCAAGTTGACACACAACGCTGCTTACCTTGCCAATGCCAGAAGCCGAAAATAACGTCAGCGTTGTCATTGGAAAAAAGTTTTTTTTAACATAATCACATGCAAATTTAGTTCGCTGAAGGCCACGACCATGGGGTTTGTGTAAGTCACGGTAGTGATAAGCGTGGTGCAGTTTCCCCCACTGTAATGCCTTTGTTTATTCTGTGGGAGCAGCCACACCGGCTGAATCCAACTCTGATGAGGATGATTAAGACGGAGAAATTAATCGTGGTGTTTTCAGCGAACTCAAAATCACGAAACAAAACCAAACAAAGAGCGAGCGGGGAAGCTGATTGGCCCTGACAGTTTGTGTGGTGTGTTGATATTTGAAGTTCTTTTGCCCCTGTCTGGAATGTGAATTCCACCGTGTTCGGCTCAGAAACGCAGTTTAGTCCCGGTTGATTTTAGCTAATTAAGCCAGACTCCTGAATGTTTTGATGTAAGTCAGTGATTAGAGGGCTTTGAGAGGGTTTGGAAATGAAAGCCAAACACTTGTGCCCCTGTTCCCTCTGTAGTTATGTGTGGACTTTGGGATTAGCTTCAGTAAAGGTGCATTTCACAGATCAATATCACAAGTGTGTTCTACATCCAGTCTCTCTTCTTGAGAATATACTGATACA
>JAPQRQ010000009.1:28390764-28409889 GCA_037367365.1 Apogon talboti
TATTTTAAAATGTGGGGATACCTTCAGTTATTTCTCATGATTTTAATTAAGTATGATTTAATTTTTTAATTAATTTTGTATAGTACCATTGCACGATTTAGTTATTCATGCTTTGTGTTTCTAAAAAAAACGACACATAACTATGTCTGAACAGACTTCACAGCCTGCACTTAAAAGTAACTGCCATTACATAATTCATTTGAGATATTCATTAAGTTATGTTTGACTTTTCTAAACAAGCTGTCCTGTCTCGCACATGTTTGATTAACCTTACAATTCTTCATACAGGGCACATACTGTGTGAAGTGGATAAATGTTACGGTTACGGTGCACTGAGGTTGGCTCACTCAGCACTCTGCCAGTTGTAGAAATTCCGTCAGTGATTTCCGCTGGTGGAGGTGAGGAGAGCTCTGGCGCTAACACTGTAACAGTTGGTCTATTGTTAGACCTGCTCACCCATGTGGACGGTGATGGACTGTGTGGACCAGGCCTACAGTACACTGCCCCCCAGTGCTCAACACATCCCTGTGCCAGAAAAATATGACTGAAAGCACATCCATGGTCACCTACTGTTCACTGATTCACTGTTTGAGGAGAAATATGAGGCTGTGTTGATGACAGGCATGTATATAGCATATATGTTACACTTTCATGTATTTATAGACCTTTATATTGACTTCCATTTATTTTCTATTTATTCTTTATTCTATGTATTATGTAATGTATATAGATCCATATATTGTAATAATAATAGCATGTTTAGTCCTTATAGTACTTTATTTCATTCTTCTGCTTTTTTCTGCCACTGTGTTTGTACCTGTCATCAACATGAATACATTGTAATGTAAAAGTGCTCTTTGCCATACCATGCAATAAAAACTATTCTGATTCTGGTTATGAAGAGACTTAAACTAAAATTAATTTAATTGATTTAAAGATTTTCACTGCGAATTCAGCTTTATCTCAAGTGTTTGTCCCCATGGATACACATTTATTCAAGGGACTTCATATTAACTTACATTCATTTTGTAGAGATTTTCCTTAATCCTGATCTTAAAATAACAAAATTAATCTTCCCTAGCAGCATAGGGACTGGTTTAGTATGTGAGCCGTGTCCCCATATAGTGTGCAAAAACAAAAAACCCACACTCATTAGATTTCAATATGTTTAGAGTTATTACATTGACTTATAATTAATTTCTTGGAGACCTACGTAAACCACAACATGCCTGACCCCAAAAACAACTCTTAACCTTCATTTCGTCCCCATAAGTTGTCTGAGTCCCCACAAGCCAGTGCAGAAACATATTTATGTCCTCATAATATAATAAATACAAACACAGGAGTCACAGGAATTACACATTAACATCTATTAGATATGGATCTGCTCATCACCAGTAACCTGCAGCTAGTAACCCAATAGCCAGTCTTATGATTGAAATCTGGCAGTGCTTAGCGGCCTGGTCACAGACTGCCCAGTAGAGCAGTGGTGTGTGTATGTGTGTGTAGGTCTGCATATTTTTGCATGTGTTGTACTGGAGATATCTGTGTTTAGTATTACTGCATATCAAGGTCCTGCACATGAAATGTCCTGAGGCGATGCAGAGAAAAAGGTGTGAAATAGAAAGCTGTGTTTCTAATCAGGCCCCTCCAGAAGTGTAAAATGATGACATTTATGGATCAAGTTTAAGGTTAAACATCCACACTCGTGATGTGCCATGTATACAAAGTAATCCCGGGTTCCTCTGTTGTGTTTGTTTGTAGGGGGGAAGGCATGGATTTTTGTATACCTGTTGTATATCTGCAATCAACAGACAGTTATACAGACACGTAAACTGTGGTAAGCCAAGAGTTATACAGAGTTTTTCCCATTACAAAATACCCCACACAGCTATTCAGTCAAGACTTTACATTAGGGGGCCCTCGCCCTATAATCAGTAGCATCAGTGAATCGTGTAGTTTCACAGTCAAGGACACTGTAATTGAAATACATTCGGCCTGTGCGCCTCCCCGTCCACTTTGAAGCTCATACAGTATATACCTTTCTCCTCTGACATAAGGTAAATAGGAAACTAAAAGCTGATGTAACATGTTGCCTGCTCCGCAATCAGCACACTTACTACTGGGCCGGACCCAATCAATGCCTGCCTGTCGGGCTGCCTGCCGCCCAGATGTAGCCTCTGTCTTAAGCCCCTGCTTGTTTAAGAAAGCCCTGTCCTGGAAGTAGGTTTTGCAAACCAAGGCTTCCCCTGGAAATGACCAATTAGGGGGTAATATGGACCTGGTTTCCTCCGTGCCAGTTTGAATTGGTGTGCTGGCGCTATAATGCGATACGATCTGAGAGATACATGGATGGAAGTGGTTTGGAGTAGCATGAAATGGTTCCCCCACCACCTCCCTCTCCCTCTCCACCCTCCAGGAGTAAATTGGAGTACATAATTACTGCAATACCATGTGAGCCTAATTGATTACTGCTCCCCCTTGGCCATTGGCAGAGGATTGTGTGTCTGAACAAATCTTTAGTGGCCACACATCCAGTTTAGGCTGCGCTGATCTGCCTTGGATGTAATTTCAATCCCCCTATTTCTTTCTTTCTTTCTTTCTTTCTTTTTTTTTAAATAGTCTTCCTTTAGTTTAAGTGCAATGCAGCAGATGCGGTGACCTCTTGTCCAAACAGAACTGTAATCAAGCAGAATGCAGAATATTTTATGGATTGTCCATCATGATACAATAAGTCCATGAAATATTCAAATATTCAACCTAGACATATTTAAAATCAATTTAAATTATTCTGTTGCGAATCATGCTACTGGAAATATTGAATAAGTAGTCCAACATTTCTATACATCTGAATCATATATATCGGTGAACAGCGCATACAGTATAGTAGTAACAGCAGCAGAATATACTTAGAGTATTAACGTAGAAGTATTGGTTTAGTCCTTTTGTCTGATGTTTAATGATATATGACATCATTAGACTATTAATTCTGAAGTATCAGTGTTCTTGCAGTACTTTACTGTTGTTTCTGCTGGATGTGGACCTAGTCTGAATTACTTCATATCCATTTTTTTCAGACACCAGATAAATCCGAGGGCTCATCACATGATTAATGGAAGGAAAGAAGAAAAAACAAAGTTCTGATACACAAATCTGTTTCCAGTTTTTGGACCTCTTGTCCAGTCTATGATTTATGGTGAGATACTGGATGATCTGAAGATTTATTGAAATGAAACCATGTGAGAAGTTTAGAGGGCAAAAAAAACACTATTTGTTGAAGCTGTTAACAACTCATTGACATCTGAAGTGTGTGCCTGACTGCACATGGGTTGTTTTTTTTATGATATCCGAGGCCAGAAAGTTTGGGAATCACAGGTTTAATCTGTATTTGAAAAACGTGTGATATTATCTACTGTGTAAAATCTTCATTCGGTTTGTAAATAAGGCTGTCAAACAAATGCAGTGGAGAACAAAGTATAGTAATTACCCGTGAGATAGAGTAGAAAGAAAACACAGTTAATAATGATAATGCATTTTATTTACATGGCGCTTTTCAAGATACTTTATATAAGATTAAAAAAAGTACTTACAAACAAAAAAACAGAGTATAGAATATAGAAATAAAAACGGCATTATGAAATCATCAAACAAAAAGCACGCGAAATATGTCACACATGTAAAACAAAAGAACAGGCAACAGATAACTACAGTGGTACAAAAAAGGTTATGTTCACCCCATGAATTTATGATATATTGCATTAAGAATCACTTTTAAGTCACTGAACGCCAAGTATTGATCAATTATCCAAACCCATATGCTCCTTCTGCACATGCTCTGTTCGTGACAGGTCGAAACTGTCAAGAATTTAGTTCTGTTAATTTTTTCTGCATTTGTTTGTGTCTGTTTGATGCAGCCACACCTTCTGAAACACAAAGAAGATTTTTCCGCAAATATTTCATGATAATATTTGAGATTGTAAAATTTTAAGGGTGTCCGAAAACTGTACTTGTACATTCCACCGGTCGTGTTTTGTATAACTCTGTGTATGCGTGTGAGTGGATTGAGGTGGCAGGATGTGGTTTTATCCCCTGCCACTGGTCCTCATAAAGGTGTCAGGCATCTGTTCAGACGGCCTCCAGCAGCCCCCTCCGCCAGGCCTCAGGCCCAGAGCTGAGGGAATCAAGCTGGTGGCGGAGGCAATGAGGCGAATCTCTCTTACCAACACACACAGTCATGACACACACACTGATGCATGCATGATTTAATGAGGGCAGAAGTCTGGGCACACTGTACAGACTCACACACACACACACACACACACACACACATCCCCGTCCTTTTGTTACAGAATGCATGTGCGATGTAGGATTTCATCTTTCCCGGAGGTATTTTAAAGGATTGCTTTAGGTGGGTTGCTGCAGCTTCCTGTAACCAGCAAAGTGGACTCAAACACTAGCTGTTGTTACCATGACGATGACATCACCAGGCCTGTGCTCTCATCCCTGAAGAAGAGGTGAAAAGAACTCCACTTTGTGAATCTCATCAACCCAGCTGCACACAGCCCGGCCAGCATTACCCACCGCATCCAGACCCAGACCAGAACGGACTGAGCTCATACCAGTTCAGCTCAACTCAGCCATTTTCAGTCAGACCTGTCCTTCCAAACTCAGCACAGCTTGGGCCAGATTATCTCAGCTCAAGTCAGCTCAGCCTAAAACAAACGCGGTCATTTTACCGTAACTCCTACAGTCTACGGAGAAATGCTCCCCATAAAACCACAGACCCACGGTTTCAACCAGTGAAACTCTACTCAGCTTGATTATTTATCACACTGTGGGACAAGTTTAAAGTTTCAAACTAATCTCGCCAATCCAACCAACAAAGCATCTCCACTTGCTTCAACCACAAATTATGTTTACAAGTGCAATCCCCACAAACCCGGCTGCCTTTTCCTTTCTGTCACTCTCAAATAAAACCAGACAGAGTCCAAGCAGCGGAGAATAGTGAGAGCTGCTGCATAGTCGGAGTCTTTTCACACCCTGATTGAGTTTCCATTTGAAGTCAGATCCAAGCCGGCTAATGTCCTTTAAATGTTTTTTCCTAAACACAGCAGCAGTAGTCCTCGCCTCGCAGGAACTTCAAACAGCTGTCGGCAGAACCTTGTTGTTGCACGCAGTTAGGAGAGGAAAAATCCCCTGCCCAGGAATGACATTATGATTGACGCTCATGGCTGCTTTAAGAGATAGGAGAAAATTGAGTTCCAATGCAGCCAGGCTGCCTTCATCCTCTAGTTAGCACAAAGTGATGCCCATGTTTGACCACAGCTGTCGGGCCCTGAGGCGTTAAATCTTCTTCTTAAAGGGGGCTACATGTTGTATTTCTACCTTCGAATATTAAAACATGACCTGAAATGACCATTAGAGTAGTTACAATCCAATACACTGGCATCTTTGGCACAACTTCAGAGCTCTTTATTCTACAGATATGGAGAATTCTATTCTATGAATGGAATTACAGCAGGGGGTGTATGTGACCACTAGAGGTCACATACACTCTGCCGGTCAACCGTGGAGAGGAAAATTAACGGGGCCTTTGACCAAAGTGTCAGAAGGTGGCCAGATGGGATGAGAACCGTTAAGAAAGAAGTTCTAGTTTCGAAAGAACTGTTGTTGTTTTCACTACTGGACACAGCTGTAAATGAAAAGAATGGGGTTTGATGCTGAAATGGCAGTGTTTCTTCTACACAGGTCAGTTTGATTCTGAGGCTTATGAAGGTATAAAGTTACTATGGGATGTTACTATCTTTGCTAAGTTGCTGTTTGTTGATCCATGGTTCAGACTAAACTGTGACAGTTCTGACCTTGTTTACTGGATTCCAAACAGAGTCCATTCTAACCTGAAATATGTTTAAAGGTAAAACTCTTATTTTCAGATGATTACATCCACACAAAAACAGAATTCTGAACATCATATTAAATTTCTGCAATAGGATCCCCCTAAACCTCTTAAAATCTTCCACACTGGGCCCTTAAATCTATCAGAAAGAGGCAAAAAGAAGGAGCAGAAAGGCTTGAAGAGCAAAGAAAAACACTATGACATGTGGCACAGCTGATGGCGAAGGCACTAAAAGAGCTTCTATTAAATTACGAGTGACAAAAGAGGCGAGGAAAAAAGATGACACAGAAAAATAGCGGGGCTGAAAGGAAACGGCAATTTACTGCATGTGTGGGAAATAAGGGTGAAAGCTTTCCTCGTACAGAAGACAGAATTTCAAAAATAAAAGATCACACTCAGAAAGCCGAACAATGGAGAAATGGATTGAACAGCAGAGGCAGAATGGGGAGGCGGTTGTTCAGATGAGATGGAGCTGGCGACGGTGGTCAGAAATGATGACTTAGAGGAAATTAGACCTTGAAGGACCTGACTAGTCAGCATAGATACGTAGATGGAAGGACCATGTTATGGACTTGTTTTGGAAGATCCCGCCTTAGAAGAGCCAGGGGTCATGACGGGCAGACACCATTACATACAGAGTCATGGAAAAGTCACTGCTGCCTTTACACGGCCCATTGGACTTATGATGAAGTGAGTCTAAATAGCTGCTTTATTTCTGTGGAAGTAATCATCTTGTTCGGGACAGATGGGTTCTCAGACGTGCAACTTGGAGACTTGGTCATTGTTTGATCATGGTTCAGTAATGTCTGTGTGTGGGGTTGGTTAGACTATATGTCATATAGGGGTGGGCATTTGTTTTCTTATGGGGCCACATGAG
The DNA here is from genome assembly GCA_037367365.1 of Apogon talboti. Classification (NCBI taxonomy): domain Eukaryota; kingdom Metazoa; phylum Chordata; class Actinopteri; order Kurtiformes; family Apogonidae; genus Apogon; species Apogon talboti. The sequence continues at coordinate 28,397,538 of JAPQRQ010000009.1, forward strand.
AAACTTTGACAGTTGTTAAGGACCCGATCAATACACAATATATATCTCTATTAAAACAGTAAATGAAACAATACAATTCTACAATGAAAATGTGGAGAACAGAATATAACTATTTAATGAATATTCACAAAAACATATTTGAAAATGTGCAAATCCAGTTCCACACATTAACTTTACAACAAAAACAATAAATGCATCCAACTTTGTTTGTTTGCATATCTCAGTTCTTTCTTTCTTTTTTTTTTTTTAACGTCTGACTTCAGTGAAGAAATACTTAGAAGTCCATGTCTTGTTAAAAACTCACATCTTCATGGGCTGAAACTGACCAACAAACCAATCAGTGCATAAGCCTTATGCCATGTACGGAAAGTACGTGTGAGAAAGTTAATTTGAAGTTTGAAGTTTATTTCGAACATAAGTAGAAACTAAATCCAAAGGTGAAAGAAAGGCAAAGAGAAACCTCAAATGTAAACAGAACATTCCAGAGTATCAATGGCAGGAATACAATGTTGAACAACCTCATTGTGGCTCCTCAACAGCGCCTTATGTCCGACATGGGGTAGGAAGGAGCCGAGCTTATACTGTCCTACCACAAATTTACATAACTAACACATACAGTCCATAAAAAAAAGAACAGGTCAGCACTAAGTTACTGAAAAAGAGCTCAAGTTATAACATATTATAGAAAACATAAGAGCACAAAAACAATACAGCTGTATTTCCTTCTTTAAACATTTCCATTATCATCCTGGGTTAAACTGCTGTTCCTCATATTTCTTCAAAAAATGTAAAAAAAAAAATAAAAAAAAAATTGCAGATCCTTCAAAATAAAAGCAGTGCCGTTGTATTGATTGCATCTATTACGATGATATATATTTGCATTGACTTTTAATTTGAGAATGACCTCATGTGGACCAGTTAGAGTCAGCTATCAGGCCGTACATTGCCCATGTCTGGTATATGAGGATGTTTCAGGTGTAGTTCAATCTTCTGCCACTAGATGTAAGTGTTGTGCCAGCTGTTGCCCACTTCCCATCTGCTGCCTTTCTGTTTTGCCCTGAAATGAGAGTCTCAGTGAGCTATTTGGTTTCATATTGACTGTGATTGGCCTCACTTGCTGTGTCGCTCTGGCATAAGGTGTGACTGTGAAGTGGGTGTTGTAACTTAAACAGCCATCGCACAGGAAAAAGGAGAGAATGGGAAAAACCAAGCATTTACTGTGGGTGTTGGAGGTGATGGAGACGGTGGGCTACAATTAATGAATGATCACAAGGAAAACAGAAAAGGGTGAGTAAGTAGGAAAAACAGAATGAACCCAAACAAGGGTGGGAAACATTTAATCTGTACTTTTAAGTCATCATGTTACCCCTCCTTTGTGCCTAAACACTGGCACTGCAGGCGTCTCCTCACAGCCTCCTATTGAGAGTTCTATGATATGTTAAATGGAGCGTGTTTGTTTGCACCAGGTGGAAATGACCCATTTAGGCAATCAGGGTATCCTTACAAGTATTGGATCACGGGACTAGAACATGATTACTTAACCCACCACCTCTCATTAAAGAAAACAGAAATTACCTCATTTTTCAAGAAATACCACCCACATCCGTGCTGTCAAGTCAGTGGCCCACATAATGAAACCGTACAGTTTGGAGCACAATGACTTAATTGTCCTCCTTGATTAGGAAAAGAATTATTGGTGATGATGAGAGACAGTGTGACAAGCAGAAGAAGAAGACGTACATTTCTCGTGCCTTGGGTGCGTTAGGGCTTGTTAGAAAGAGCCGGATGTCGTATTTATCCAGCAGAGCTCCAGTCTGTGATAAGGAGCTGCCCTCTAGACACCACTTTATCAGCTTGTGAGAAATGGACAGTGACAAACTTCTGGGGGTTGACAGTGTGATTGGATTTGTTCAGAAATGTGCCATCTTCCTCCTCCTAACTCGTGTCGGCCACTTTTGCAAGGAAGTAGAACAGTTTTCCCCCCAGTTTTTCAACCCACAATATGTTATTTTTTTCTTTTGCAGAGGCAGAACAGATTGTTTTCTCTGCATCATTTTCTAAGGACGCAATACTTGTTCACACAGGCTGATCAAGGTAATGTGAAACAGACTGTGCATGTAGGCTGTCGCTGCTGTGCAGTCATTCTAGCTTTTGATATTATACTCATAGTTTTTGGGAGAAGTATTATACACATTAACCCATAAAGACCCAAACAGCCAAGGACGACCAAGACCATTTACTGATCTAAACTGTTTAATACCTGTGGATCCACTAATCCTATCAATACATGTAAATAATTAGTGTAAAATGCAGTTTGTTGTCTTTTCATGGTCATCAGATATGACCCATTTGGACGTTCACAGGCTCCGTAGTGAATGTGGAAACACTATCATTTTTTACCCCAGACAAAAACATTGGGAAGTACCAGATTAACCCATAAAGACCCAGTGCTACTTTTCTCAAGTGATTTATCGCCATTTGTTATGACATTATCCTCTGTATTTTGTGTTTTTTCAGTGAACATCAGGTATTTTCCTGTATTTATTTCACGGATCATGTGGATGTTCATACAAGCTCAGATTAAAGTTGAGGGTTATTTTATCAAAATCAGAGAAACCTGAAGAAAAAGTGACTTTTTCAGCAAAATCTATCATTAACTGAACAGAAAAACAAGTGTGTCCATCCACTGTCATTGAACCAACTCCATGGGTTTCACTGGTGAATCAATGTTGTAGAAGATGACTGTGTTTCCTCGGTAACGGAGCCTCTGAACGTCCAAATGGGTCATATTTGATGACCATGAAAAGATGACAAACTGTATTCTACACCAATTATTTACATGTATTGATAGGATTAGTGGATCAACAGGTATTAAACATTTTAGATCAGTAGATGGTCTTGGTTGTCATTGGCTCGTTGGGTCTTTATGGGTTAAACCATTGTTTTTTTTGGTGACCCAAATAAAATCTCCCATGACCCAGCCTTTAATCAGCACTGTCTATTCCCATATATTATCACTTTAATTATTATTATTGCTATTATTTTTAGAGCATGTTATATGTTTTGAAGTGTGATTAAATGTTGTCATAATGTAAAAAACAAAAATCACCAGGCCAGGAGAGCACAATGCAATTTTAAGAAAAGACTAACCTAAATCTCATCATTGAGCCACTTTCCCTAAAAATAGCCCCTGAAAGAGCGTCTGAATCATTCATCAGTAACACCTGCTGTGCTCCCCGGTCACTTCAGTCAGGTACATCTGCCCAGCACATGTCAGCTCCAATCTGGCCTGGTTCGGTCCATCCTCTGGGAAGGGAGGGAGGCTCTGGGATCTGGGGCCTATTACATCCAGGTGAGGGACTCTCAGGTCTTCATAAGCATCCCAGGACCTGTTAAAGCCAGTCAGCGCTGCACGGAGCTGACACATACTAAACCTCTGGGGCCTCTGAGTGGATTTCCAGCTGGACTGTTTACAGTTATGGGGTTTTCACACACAGGCGGCCATGAGAATGAAGATCCTGTTTTATGGCAGACAGTTTGGGTTATGGCAGAGCTGTTTAATTCGTATTGTATTCCTTTGTTTTACTTCACGGTTTCTCTGTTTATGTTCCAGCGAAGTGAAGAGCAGTTTGAGTGTGGTTTTCTAGTTACTGGAAGGCGAGGTTTATTTGGAGTGGGTAAAATTAGATTGCACCCAACTGAGAGAGCAAAACGAGGCTGTCAGCAGTCATGTTGCTGACCATGCGGCAAACAAAACAGCATTCATTTGGGATTTTAATCGCTTTGTTTGATTTTATGAATCTTATTTACAAGCAGCCCCCGAGCTGATGTTAGTGGGTTTTTTTACTGAGTCCATAACTATGAATGAGACACTAATCTGGGGATTAGCACCTTTTGTTTGAGTGAATTATTTACACACACACACACACACACACACACACACACACACACACTCACTTTATAATTTTCTCTTGGCTTCTGTTTCTGTGAATGCAGCTGCGTTCATTTCTGAATTGTTCTGAGTTCTGCAGTGCGTATGCCCCGGTGGGCCTGAGTCACTGTTTGAAGAGCTCACGCCAAACGGCTGAGGAAATAATGTTGATGTTCCTCCCAGAGCGATTTGGTGGCCTGCCGAACTAACACCTTCTGTACAAAGATAATCGACAGCCTTTGGCAACTCCTACACAGCCACCATTACACAGCAATCAGCAGAGCTTTACCTCAAAGTCATGTTACCTCCATTGGGATGGCTCAGATCCAAGGACATGAGTCAGAGGGAAGAAGATGGATAGATGGATGGATGTGGAGCGGAGAACGAAGAGTCAACTTTTGGCAGGGATTTGACCTAATTAATCCTTTATATAAAGTCGATTCACAAACAGATGTAGTCACTATATGGAGTCAAAGAGCAGGACGCACCTCTTCCAATCATTTTCCTACAAATCCTTTAGTTTCACTTCCAACAATTTCCCACTCAGGCTTGGAGCTCTGTAGAATATGTATAGACAGGTGACAAATGAGAGGAAACACCTGGAGGGAGCAGCCTATTCCAGGACGATAATACTCACTAAATGGAGTTTGAGAATGAAAATGGTGTGAGTCATAATTTTGGACTTCAGAGTCACAGATCTTCAACTAAATTTTGGGCTGACGCGTTAGACAGCAGGTCTGAGGCCATGGTTCTCAAGTATCTGGAGGTCTTATCCACGTGTATGGGAAGGATGGAGCAGGAGATGGATGAATGAATTGGTCCAACATCTGCACCTACGGTCACATGCTGTGTGTCGTAACCACAGATGAGGTGCAGTGATAAGTGGTGAAAGTAGGTTTCCTATGCAGGATCGCTGAACTCTTATGTCTAATGCTCTGTTCACACTACAGGTCTTAATGCTCCGTTCAGATTTTTTTTGGTTGAAATCTGATTTTTTTATGTGTTTGTTCACATTATAATTTAAATATGATGCCATCAGACATGTCTTAACAGTCTACCCTAACCCTGAAGTGATGCATCACACTGTTTATGGAAGAAGATATGGATCTTTCCAGGTCCCGCCTCCTCCAGCACAGGATTATGATGTCAGTTGCATTTCAGTGACATAAACCGCTACATTTACACATACTTTTACATTTTTACAATTTTACCCTTTCATACAGTATATCTCTAATTTGCACATATTGCAATTGCACACTATTCTATTTTTTTGCACTAGAGACCACCTGTAATTTTGTTGCACAACTGGTGTAATGACAATAAAGCCATGCTATTCTATTCTATTCTATTCTATTCTATAAATTGGATGAAATACAACATGACCGTTCAGGCTGCTCAGACACTGCAAAACATCAGATGTGTATCTGATTTAGAACCATAAGATAGGATCAAATTTGTGCTCAAAAGAAAAAAAAAAATTTAGGCATGGGTCACATATGGGCAAAAAAAGTCAGTCACTTTAACTTGCAGTGTGAACATAGCATTAGCGACACACTGAGGAGCTCAGAGTACACCTGCTGCTCAGGATGCTTCAAGCAACATGGGTCCAACTAAAAGAACACCATGGAGCAGACTGTGGACATATTGAAGGGATTATGTCTCAGATAAGCAGCAGAAAGTGAATGGATGGGCAGTCTCCACCATTATCATCAAAGCATTAATGGAGGGAATGGAGGAATAACGGTCTTTAACCATCCCTAACCGTAACCTTGAGACTCTAGAAGCAATGCTAAGGCACATTAAGGCTGTTCTACATGGAGGCCAAACACAGTAAAGCACAAGGATTGTTTCTTCCGACCCTCACTTCGTGGGATGGACACTTCTCACATTTTTCACCATCAAAACCATAGTATAAATGTTACAAGTAATCATGTAATTCCTGTACAATCACTTCCCTTAATGTATCCTCATGCAGTCACTCCCAATACTGCCCTGTATAATGTGAATTATCTGCAATAAGATGTACCATAATCCTCTGCAGTTCATGCAAAATCCTCTGTTAATCCTCTATTTATGGCTATTTTCATTTTACTTTGTTAAATTTTATACTGTATTTTCTAATTTTACTTTTTCATAATTGTATATTCTCTCTATTCCTATTTTCTGACGTTGTAGTTTTTTTATTCATATTATTGCAATGACTGGAGTAGTGCTCTCATTTCATTGCACACACACTGACAATAAATGCTATTCTATTCCATTCAATCATACCCCGTATCACCACCTGCATAGTTTAAGTTACATTGTTAATTTAGATTTAGATTGTTCATGCAATGACCAGTTGTTTTATTCTTACATTGACTCATTTGACATTGTTTGGTCTCAGTACATACTCTGGTTCAAGCCCCTGTGCCCTAGAGTTGAGAAAATATTTTCCAAATGTATTCAGTAAACAACCATTTTAGGAGGTAAAATAAGAAACTTGGGTAAACAGTTGTGACTTTGGTGGTTTACGGAGGACAGAAGATGCAGTAGATGTTTCTTGATGCCCACCTTCTCCACCAAAACCATCCATGACATCTCATACACTTCATATATAATAAGCAATTTATTCTCACTATGTTGCTCTTCTGATCTTTGCTCATAAATACAGAAATAAATGGATATATGCCAATCTTTTCATTATATAAACCTCATCATAACACGCTACAAAAGTCAACTTGCACTGTAATTCTCTTATAAAGAAGCTTTATGGACTCAGGGTGAAGTTCAATGAGACATCAGACGTGAACGAAGACAGTTAGAAATAGTAAACAGACTATATCTCAAACTTAACAAAAGTGCCAAATGGGTGAAGGGACAAGTACTTCATGAGCTACTCCTCAAAACAGATCACTGTAAAAGCCAAGGTCAGAGGTGCAGTGGATGAGGGATGGCTCATTATGCTGCTGGGCATGAAAGAGAAACAATGAAGTCTGATTTATTACACAGCAGAGATCGACTCTTCAGAAAATACAGTATCATTGAAACTCTTGAAGCAGTGTTTGTTATGGAGAAACTAACCTTCACTCAGACAGGAATGAGAAGAGTTTGGAAACAACTCTTCTCTTTACAAAGCTTGGACTTTACATAAACTAACAGATTAATACAGTATAGCTCACAAACCCCTTTAGTTCAGCTACTCAACTGTTCTTTCCTTGGGCTTTTTATCATAATTATTTTTTATGATATTCTCTTCTTTGAGTTAATTTTACATGTCTGCAATCACCCCCTGACCCCATTAATTGTGTATGAGTTTATATTAAATGTATAATACAAATACATACTTAATTGCCAGGCACTGTGTGTATTGATCAATATTTATTTTCTCATTTACATTATAACTTAAAACCTCTGAATTCTTCTATATAACCTTGTCTGTCAGTTTGGTATTTACTTGTGGATAATTATTACTTTATCAATGGTCCTTTTTTCCTCCTGTATTTTCTTTATTATAATGCATCAAAAAGGAACACGATAAGAAATTAATCTGTTATATCAAATGTGCACTTGATTAAAAAAATAAACTTCCATAATATATAGGAAAATACCTGATTTTCACTTGGCAATGCAAAATGCACAGAATAATGTTAGAATAAATGATGATAAATCAGCTCCTCCTTTAAGGGTTTAAAAGTTTTTATAACATATCTCTGATAACAAAACTTTTGTATTTTGTTTCATTTAGTATTTTATTCTAAGACTTTTTATACTGTAGCACTTTGATATTCTTTCAAATAAAAAGTGCTTTATAAATGCAATTTATTATAATTATAATTATAATTATTATTATTATTATTATCATCATCATTATTTTGTGCTTATTATTCTTAAAGTGGAGCTTGCTGATATTTTTGCCTCATTAAATGTCCATTGTATGCAATTATTCAACCACTATTGTTATATAATGTCTGGTTTAGACCGTATTCGGCAGCAGCCACATTGTTTAAGGTCAGAGATAAAGTGCAGTGTCTGTGGTTTCAGCCTTTGCAGAGCCACACATCGGTGAGTATAAAAGCTCTCCCTGTGGAGTATGATATAGCTCAACAATGGCTGTCATGGTCTGGAAGGTTCCTAGTAGGTGTGACATTCAGGTCCACTTTTCCATTCTCTGTTACTCTCACACACAAATACAGGCTAGTGGGTAAAACCCGAGCACGCATCAGCAAAATGTCAGCTTTTCAGGACGAGGAAACGGCTTTGTCTCAGCTTAACAACCGCCCATTTTCGGTTTTATATGATGAGATTTGTGAGGCATTCACAAGCCTGAAGGGTTGCAACATTTTCTAAAATCTATACAAGAAGGAGAAATTGGGAGGTTTTCACAGCCCAGAGAAGCTAAATATATAACCGCTGCCTTGCGTACACACAAACCGACACACACATCGACTTCGCAATTCGCTTTCATCAACAGCTTTCCTTGACGTCCCAGGGGAGGTGTTGTGGCGAGTGAGACTAAAATTTTCTGACTGGACGAAAACAAGACTCCAGACAAATCAAGTCACATCAAAAGGGAGGAGAGGAGATGAGGGGAGAGAGGGAGCAGGATGAAGAGGAGCATGATGGGAGATATTTGGAGGAGGGTGTCGAAGAGGCAGCAGAGGAACTAGATGCTGAGAAAGTCTGTCGAGGTGAAGGATGGGGCATAAAATAGGCCAGGGTGGTGTAGGAGAACAGAATCAGGGAGTCTCTACATTATTCTGTTTCCACTGGTGGAAAGTAGACCTGTCTCTGATAAAAGTAACAGCAGATCACCTTATTTCACACCAACAAAAACAAGTAGCCTGAGAAAATCAGGTCAAACAGTAGGATGTGGGAGCAGAGTGGGAGTCTAAATTCCCTGCAATAAATCCAAACCTGCTTTGTAAATAATATACAGTCATGCTCTGAACCACTCTGAGGCATTTTATAAATGGACAAATGACAACACCACCAGCTCTTCTCACTGAGCCCAAGATACAGTATAAACAATCCTAATTCTGTCGGAGAATACATTTAGTTATTTCTATGATTCACTTATCAACTCAACAGGATTCTCTTTTGTGTCTCAAACAACTTAAGTGCCTCACAGCGAGGGGCTGGAACGCATCCGGAGGCATTTTTATGCAGGTTTTTATCACAACAAATATAATCTCCTGAATGTAATAAGCAGTGTTGGGAGTAACATGTTACAAAAGTAACGCATTACAGTAATGGATCACTTGGTTGTACCACAGTAGTGCAAGGCAGTGGTTTTCAAAGTGGGGGCCACCAGGGGGGCCTCAGAAAATAGGAGGAAAGATAAGAAAAAAATGCAAAACACAACATTTTAGTGTGAATATACAGTGTGGAAACATGCCATTTATGACGAGAGTCTGTATGGAACTCAAAAGTATTACAGGAGTCATGTAATGCATTACAATTCTGAGACAGTAAGGAAATACTTTTAAATAACTAACAATTAATATGTAATGGATTACAGTTTGGAAGAAACTTACACAACACTGGTTATAAGTCTGTGTAAATATTCAAGAACTTATCATTTAACAGCTCACGTGGAGACAGCGTTGGGGGGAGGGGGGGACCAAGTCTTTCTGTTTTCTCCTGACCTCTCGTGGTTCTGCTGCTGATGAAGTGTTTTGGGTTTATTACAGTAATTACACCTGTGCTCTGCATGAAAATCCCATCAGAGCAGTTATTTTCCTACGATGCTTGAAACTGTGTATGCAGTAAAAGGCACCGTTCCACAAACAGAACCTGGACGTCTTTACACCGTTTACACGTCTCACACTGCACAACTAGATAAAACGTGAAATGAGAAGGGCAAGTTTTTGTTTTTCCACAGTACTGTTAAACCACAAACACAATGTCAGTTATGGCCTATGGTTTCCTCCTGTTGTCAGCAGCTTTGGTTAGTGTAACTGACTGTTACTGAAGAGCCAATGAACTTGAACTTTAAACCTTGTTTCTATGGTAACAGAGAGTGCAAAAAAGAAAGAAAAGAAATAAATCATGGCTTTTGTATAAAGGCTTTGTCCTCCTCATATGTCCTACAAAACCAACACAAATAATCACATATTAACTCTTAAAGATCCAAACCGCTGCCAGTGACCAAAAGCATCTGCTGATCGAAAATGTATAACATCTGCACCACTAATCCTATCAATGCATGTAAATAACTGAGGTAAAATGCAGGCTGTCATCTTTTCATGATCAGATATGACCCGAATGTATGTTCAGAGGCTCTGTAGTTACCGTGGAAACACTGTCATCTTCTACAATATTGATTCACCAGTAAAACCCATGGAGTTGGATCAATGACAGTAGATGGACACACTTTTTTATGTTCAGTTATTGATGTTTTCTGCTTTTTTTCTCCTTAGTTTTCCCTTTTGACATAACTTGAGTATTGATAAACATATGATCAGTAAATTAAATATAGGAAAATACTTGATTTTTACTCAAAAATGCAAATTGCAGAGAATAATATTATAATAAATGATGAGAAATTACTTTAAAAAACTTAACCTTATTTTTGGGCAACTTCCTAACTTACTGTCAGAAGGAACAGCTGTACAAGTCATATATATTATGTACTGATGCAGCTTGGCATTGTATTTCCCATCAATGGAAGGGATGGAATTTGTCACTTGTTGGGGAAAATGAGAGGAAACATTTAAGATCAACTAAATAGTTGAATTAAAGTGAATCATTTTAATGTGGGTTGTTAAACACTAGTACAATGACTGTCTGTGTGTTGATAAATGTGAAGGTAAACTGTCCATTGCCGTGATAAGTCACACAGGCCTGAAACCAGACGAATCCATCAGCGCTGTCAACACGGTCTAATATTCCTGAAGGAGACAGCAACAAAACTTTAATCCCAGCACCTGAAACTGCTGACCGGCCTTCCTGCTCCGGCTGATATATTTTATCACCGCTCTAACTTTTGTCATGCAGTCAAGCTTACATACCTCTTTTTGCTGTTGTTTATTGTGTATAGTCTAAAATCCCACAGTTACGTTGAATATAGCACTGGATTACTCAGCATTTTGGGAGTATTAGTTTTTATTTGACATGAGAGACAGATTTTGCAGTAAAAAAAACAAAAAAAACACTCATGGTTTGTAGAGGAGGGAGTGCAATCAGAAAACTATCTTAAATATACACAGATCAATTATTCTTCTGACATGAGCATCAATATATAATTTGTCACTATATTAAGTTGCATTTGATTAACCTTTTACTGTTGATTGATGTGCATGTTTGCACAGCGAACCGACGACTGATGAATTTCCCCATCACCTATTGTTCACATTTTCATGTAGGAGAAGCAGAACGTGCTTTCAATCATCTCCTAATACGTTACAATAAAGTGGTATTATTCTGTACAAAAGGTTGTTAAAACGGCACAATCGTAACAAGCTTCATATCTGGAACAACTTAACTCTGTGTCCTGAACGCTCACTATCTGTGCTGTTGTTTTGGAGTGAGTGGGCAGTTTGCAGCAGGGAGTGTGAGTGGGTTTCGGTGGGCAGAGGCTCTGTTGATGCCACTGTGGACGTAGGCAGACTCGAGGCTTAATAAAACAACATCCACCGTGGCTGTTGTTACGCATCACTGCCTCTCATCATGATCTTTTCATAATAATTCCCTCTTAAAGCCTGCACTGTTTCAGATACTACACTGTGTTTCTTTTGGATTTAGGTGCAAAATAATCAAACACTGGACTGTGTTCTATGATCCAAGGCCCTTTTTAGTATTTAAGAATACTTTTAATGAATCAGTTTACATATTATTCGATATAAATGTACAGCTCCAGAGAAGAATCCAACCCTTTGAGTGAAAAAGAAATGAAATATTTTGCTTGTCATGTTGTTTTATTTGAATGTTTGCATGAAAAAAAAACCTGCAAGAGCAAATTATAACCATTATAACCATTTCCTGAAGAAAAAAAAAACTCATACAATAATAATCCTGGCAATAATCACTTGTGAACCTGTTAGTGTATGGTGTTGTACCTTCAGACTACTGTGGATCTGCTCAACAACCATCAAACTGTGACAACACCCTAAAAATGACAGGTTTCAACAGAGACATGTCATTTTATGTGACATTTTCTTTTGTGGGGATGTAGTCGTTTTAACACCATGACATGCTTCCCCATATTCACCATGTTCCACCAAAACAACTTTTCTCCTGACACTATTTTACAAATGCACTGTCACAGCATCCTGCGCTCAGCACCGGCCAAGAACAAGCCAAGGTCATTCCTTCCCTCCTCAGCCATCAGAATATATTTGTTCTCAGTAACCACCTCCCCCCACATATCACACCATGTGCAAATACACTGTAAATATGTATGTAATATTTAAATAAATACTTAGAGAGAACAAATTAATT
>JAPQRQ010000009.1:28411477-28437441 GCA_037367365.1 Apogon talboti
CCAAAAAAAAAGAATTATGTGATACAGAAGGCTAAACCTTATATAGAACTTAGAGTGGAGAAAGGCAGGTTTGACTCCTACATAAGAGCAAATAAACCCTTAAATCACAGTTTGTAATTTCTATGTAGAGTCTCTCAATCAATAAAATGAGTTTGACACTCTTGACTGTTCGTATCTTCAGTATAATTTGCAAATTCATCCTACGGGCCAGATCGGAACCTGTGGTGGGCAGGCTTTGGCCCACAGACCATATGTTTGACACCCTTAACCTACAATATGACCAAAACTGAGTATTTATGAAATGTGCCCTACCATATACCTGTATATGTAAAAGAAGAGGTGTCAAAAGTAGACCTGGGTAAAGTAACATGTTATTGTACTACTATCGACAGTACAGTGGTTTTGCTCACTGTTGAAAATGACACCAGTGTTCCAAGAATCCTGAGTGGCCCTGGCTCCAGAACCAGAACTAATGTGGTAGAGAAGCCCCCCCCCCCTCTCTGTCCTGTCAGTCCCTCTAATGTCCCACAGGTATCTCTGGTTCCTGAGCTGTGGTTTTCTGGTAACTGCCCCCTACGGTGCCCCGTGTTTGTTTTTCTACGTTCTTCCTTCCTCTTTCCTCTGACGAGTCGAAGCCGATGGCTGTAAACCCCCAGCCTGGTTTTCTCTGAGGTTTCTTCTAAAAGGGAGCTTTTTGTTCCCACTGTCACCAAGCGCTTTCTCAAGGGTTTTGTTGGGTTTCTTTCTATAATACTTCAAGGTCTTATAGTAACTATGCAAAGTGCCTTAAGGTGATTTTTGCTATGATTTTGTGCTTTTTGAATAAACAGAATTGGACTGAAAAAAACCCTCTCGTACCAATCGTTTCCCCCGGCTGTGGCTACCCTCGCCCGTAGGAGGCCATTAATTGGTTTGTACATTCTAAAGGCGTTAGCTTCTGATGAAATTAAAAAGAAACCATGCAATCTTGATTGAATATGAAACAACTGTGAATGGTGTGTTGATTTGAGGTCATTATAGAGAAGAAGTATAATTAACTTGATTTAGGGCTGATGATCAAAGTCTTACTTCCAACTGTTTCTGTTCTAATTTTCATCCACTTTTGGTAATAACTGATTTTAATTGGAATGATGATGACAGAGCTGAAGTGAAAAAGTTCAGTTTGGAAATGTGTTCGAATAGGAACTTCTATAATGTGTGCATCTTCTCAGTTTCTATAGAACAGGCTGTATTCTTACATGTTACCATGTATTGCCACATAATAAAGCGCTTTCACCCTGAGTGTAAAAAGTAACAGCTTAACACTTTTCAGACTCTCGCATAATAGAGAGAGGAAAATAAAAATACAATGGGAAGGTTAAAGAAGCCTGTCTACTCATATAAAATGTGGGTTAAAACAACAAAACCTGGAATTTTGTTGTATTATTTACACACAAAAGACAGATTATCTCAACAACCAGGGGTGGTTTTAGGGGATTTTGCTGTCAACACTGTTCTGTTTTATTCTTATGGCGGATTTGCTGATCACACAGAGGATATTCAGCTTTGAGATCAATGATAATGCTTTTGTACATTTTATGGAGAAACAGATTTGTTCCATTAGTCATTCAGCATCAGGGCTTAAAGTGCGCGGTCCAACAGGGATGAAATATTATCACTGACTACCACACCTTTGGCTTCCGCTGATTGGGTGATGCATGGCGGCTCCTTATCATGCTGAGTAACAGAGGAAACTGGGACTGGGTGCATTAATCATTCCTCCTGTTGACCTGCAGGGCGCCAAGTGTTGATACTGAAGCAACTGCACTTAAATAAAAAACATTCGACTGCTTTCAAGCACTGTCAAAACCAATCGATTCTACTCATTTTTATTTTATTAGAAGCAGGGATCACTGCCAATATGTTCTTCTGCGATGATACTGTAATGCATGTTCCTCTTCTATACAATGTCCCGTCTTATTCACACTCATAACATCAGCCTAATGAGCCGTCTTGTCCACAGCCTTTCCTGCCCTGGTTTTAAGTCTCTGTCTTTTATAATGGCATAAAGCCAAAGCCCTACTTGCCATCCTTCATTTGAGTCTTGAATCACTCCAAATTGGAAGTCAACCAACAGAGTTCAGCGAATGGAGATGAATGCTCCAGAGATATGGTCTACGTGGATCTGAAGCATGGAAAATCTGTGTTTTTCTCCCCCTGTGTCTCTCTTTCTGTCTCCTTTATGCGTTATTTGATATATTTTATGTAACAACATGTAGAAGATGATGGGTATAATTTTTATTCCTTTTATATGAGAAAAGTGGAGATAAAGCTAACATCATTGCAGCCAGCAGTGGAGTGGGAAGCAGTTTCCTAGGGAACCTGTCAGATTGTAATGAGTTCTCTTCTTGTGTACGGCATCGTGGGATGGTTTTCTGTGTGATTGAGAGATATATAGATATATATAAATAATACACACATATACAGTACATACATACACAGCTGAACCAACTGAGTCTCGTGATGCATCCTTTTTATGAAAGTATTTTGAAGGAATGAATGGCCAGTGAATGAATGGACATTTCTGCTGGAGGCTTTCAGAATAATGTAACCACATTAACTAGAGTTTCAAGGCTGGGAGTCTAATGAATGATCTGAAGTCACAACTATAAACTGTAATCCAAGATACTGTAATATAGGTAAGCAAATTCTGTCATTGAGTTTTGTATAGATTTTGTTTTCTATAACATTTAAAGAGGGTCTATTTGTGGTATTTCTACTTCCAAATGTTTAAGATGACCTTAAATTCTCAATGTGTAGAATAAAAATCTGTGAAGTTCTGCCACAGATGGCAGTGTATTGGATTGCAGAGGTGTGAAGTGAATTTGTTTCCAGCGATGGGCTGTGGGTTTATGTGACCACTGGAGGGAGAAGTGAGTCACTCTGGAGGTCTGTCATGGTGAGGAAAACTAACAGCACGGGGCCTTTGACCAAAGCATCAGAAAGTGACCAGATGGGATAAGAACCACTTGGAAACAATTTTAAGAGTCAATGAAACAAAGTGATAAAAATAGAAGCACCGTTCTTTCCACTGGACACAGCTCTAATTGAAAAGAATGGAGTTTGATGCTGAAATGTCAGCGTTTCCTCTACACAGGTGAGTTTGATTCTGAGGCTTATGAAGGTATAAAGTAATTATGGGATGTTATCATCTTTGCTCAGTTGCCATCTGTTGATCCACAGTTCAGACTAAACTGTGACAGTTCTGACCTTGTCTGTTGGATTCCAAACAGATCTTTAGTTCAGCTACTGACAACACAAACCATACAGAAAACAGAGGTGATTAGTGGTTTTACTGTGGCTGTTTTCTGCCTAAAAACAGAGCTAAGCTAACAGAGCTATAATGTAAACCATCAAATGATGGAACACAAATATTACAAGACACTCATTTTAAGGGACAGTTAAAATAACCTACTATGCATTTTATTTTGAAGAGAAAACTTGCAGAGGTATGTAAACTATGAGCTTTATGCCCTATTCAGTGAGTGATACAGTCTGTGGATACTACATAGAACCATTTTAAGTCATGCAGCGAATTTGTATTTTACTTTATTGATGACTTTTTGGTTTAGCTTAGAGAATTTGGATCTGCTCCTTACATGTCATTCAGATTAATGGGTTTATAGACCTTTAGAGAAAACCTCATGTTATCAAACATATGGATTTCACATGGAGCTGGAATAAGTCTCTGTGGTGTCCTGTTACCCACAACCCTGACGATAAGCCCCATATTACACCAGTCTTGATGTAAATCTTTGAAATGTGTAATTTCTGTCATTTTTACTTATAAGGAACAACCATTTTTCCTCTCTGCCAAAGGCCACTGTATCTCAGTGATTGTGTAACACATACACAGCAACTTCAAGGTTGAAACGCTTTCATTTTTGCTTTAAAAGTCAGAACTACTGAAGATAAGATAGCGGTCATGATGAAAGAAAGTTGTCTCATTTCCATGCAGAGTGGACACTTCGCCCTCATGCAGTATTTCAGTCTGACTTCAGATTTAGGAAGATGGAGGATCACAGTACTGCAGGGAAAGTCAACATCAACCAGACAAGCATAAGCAGCAGTATACAGAGAAAATAAAACAGTTTTTTAGAAGATGAATCTCTACATATGACGGTGTTAAGTCCCCCCCCCCAAAAAAACAACTCATGGACAGGGGTCACAAATTGGGAAAACAACAAAACAAACTGCAACTGCAACTTTAAAAGGGGTAAAACCAAAAAAAGGATTCTTTTAGGGGTTCTAAAAAGTGACCCACTGAGTATCCCAGAGATAGATGAAACAAAAAAAAGGGACAGTATTTAAACAGAGTCAGTGGTTAGGATGGAGGTAGGACCAAAGGGTGGAAACATGGCCAACTGTACTCAGTATTACTTGGTATATTTGGGGAAATTGCAGAAAGCTAAGTGGAGATGTTGAGGCTTGGAGAGCACACAACCCACTGAGCTGGGACACTGCATCTCCTTTTAAAGACTTCCACTGACTGATTACAGCCAGGTGAGGAGAAACATGGCAGGTGCACCTGATAACCACTAATGACTGTGGACAATGATGCCTTCATGTGTCATCGGGAAGATGATCCTTTCCACTTGTGAATTCAAATTACAAGTGCGTGGCGTTCAAGTGCTTTTGTTGTCATAGTGAAATGAAAGCTGACAGACATCATTTTGGATGTGTTAATTCATTTGCTACAGCATTTTTTGGGAGTAATTTTTTTATTTGCACATTGTGTATGCTATAAATGTGCAAAAGCATCAGCCAAAAGCAGCAGAACGTTAATAAAAGCATTGTTTATCATTTGCAATGAATCCCTTGCTGCTATGTGGTAAAGTTCAAAGGTTATTTTCATCTTGGTATGGATCAAATTTTTTTCCCAATTCTCCAGTGGAAAATATGACGCGAGGGGGGCGTTCATGTCCAATTTTCAAGTTCATAACTAGTATCAACCATAAATCCCATAGCACATGAAGGCAGGACAAGATCCTATCCATGAAAGAACAACTGTGGGGGTATCTGTGCCTTAAAAATTTAGAAAGTAAAATGTTTTTCAGTAAATAAAATGTGTTACTAATATTTTTGTTTGTATCTTTGAAAACAACTGGCTCCAAATTGTACATTTGTAAAGTCACAGAGTGTATTTTCTTGAAAACTAGTGTTCATTCAATCGGTATACATGTCAAGTTTCATAGTAAAAATGAGAATGCCTCCATTGTGAGTTATTCTTCAGATGGACATGAGTGCAAACAATACTGTATTCGTCTCCAGAGCGTATAACAATCCCTGTTGTAGCCGTGTCCCTTTGTTTTGTACCGTAAGCTGAAATTAAGCTGTGCACATCCGTCATGGTAGGGTTTCCTTCTATTTTGAGAGAATAGGTTTTAGTTTGGAGAAAAGTGTCAAATCAATTGAGGAACATTCATTACGGTGACTTTTGCAGTAGATTTCCTTTGTGTTCTTGTGTGAAGGAGCACTGGAGTCCATCAGGAGAGCTCTGCCAGAGTCAGATAAGACATGCATGTAATCCGGCTGCCATTAACCCGGCAGCCAGTCTGTCTGCCAGAGTCCAAACACACCGAGCAGCCAGGCAGACACTTGGCCTGTTGTAGACTGCTGTTACGTTAAAGCGCTGCCTCGCAGCCATCAAAATGCTGATTCAATTCCAACCCGAAGACACGCGAGTCAGGAGGATTTAAGACGACTGCCTGCAGGTACCAAAGTATGAAAGGATGTGTCTTTATCCTTCAGCCACTTTAGAGGATTAGAGAGTATGACCAAAGTCACATTATGAAAGAAAAGTCAAAAATATACAAATGAATGTCGTATCATTTAGTAGCACAAGGCCTGTTTCTTGAACTTAACCACTCAGTTCCCTTTTGCTTAGTCTTTTCTGTAAATTAAACACAAAAACATCAATATATTATGTTATTTTCTGTGATTGTCTGGTCCATGTCTGATTTTTCATAAATAAACGATATGACAGAAGTAGCTCTGGTTTTAAGTATGAGTTCTTTGTTTTGTCATGGCTGTTTGGAGTCTTTTTCCATGTTATATTGGGCAAATTTCCTGCCTGGAAAGATCTATTAACGGGGGAAAAAACCCAAAAACAACTCAAGAGAACAAGAGGAGACCAATAGACGCGGGGGAAACCAAGAAGTTTGATGTGATCGTAATGTAACAAGTTGATGTGTAGATATAGACTGTGTGATTACAGACTGAAGAAAAAGGTGAGTGTGGCCAGAGACAAAGACAAAAGGCGAGGGACTTCTGGGAGGAAATCTACTGAAGGTGAAAGAAATCTGAGGATTTAACAAGACACAGGTGAAACAATCAAAGAAGAAGGCAGGACAATATTTATGTTGATTCAGATTTTTGCTTCAAGTAGCAAGTAAAAAAAAACAGTGAACAAAATTCCATTCAACTTGTACAGTTTTAAATACAACAGCGATGACTCAACATTTCACTCAAATAACCCTTTAAACCCTAAGCCGAAAATGGTCTCCAGGGCTTTTTCTCTTATTTTGACTATGAAAAGGTTAAAAAATATGCTGTGAGTGAGTCCACTTGTCCATTTTTCCAGAGCACTTTTTTCCCACATAATCTAGCAATCATTTACAATTTACAGCATGTCATAATATTACTAAAACAGCTTGTTCTCCAGCTTCTGGTACAGGCGTGATTGAAAGTACCCTAATGACCCAATAAAGCCTATAAAGCCCAACATCTCAGGTTTCAGAAACTGTTGAAATTTTTCCAATTGCACAAATGGTGAAAGAGTTACAGCCATCCAAACTGCGTATGCGCAGTGTGTCAGCGATGACACATCAGGCTTTAAAGGGCTAAACTGTACTTCGTACATACTGCATGACAGGATGGGTACTGGTATGCAAGACAGCTCTGAAACCTGTTGAAACAGCAAAAAAACAAGGTTTAAAAGTTTAAGATAAAAAAACCCTGTAACTTCTCATCACTGCAGGATCTTAATAAGCAGAATTTATTGAGCTGGGAAAGCATTATAAAATATGCAGATTCCATCCTGGTATTTAAGATCCCCCATGAAAAATCCCCTACTCCACTATTAGAATTTATTTTAAAAATCAATACATATATTGATTGTGTATTGACTGTTGTTGTTTTTTTTAATAATGTTTTGTAAGAACCGTGTTGTGCAGCTGGCTTTGGCCTGCCAAGGGACTGAAGATGGAAATTAGCCTTGGCTATAGTCTTGTGTATTTACGTAGGCTATGTATGTTCATTAATATGCATTGTTCCTTTATAAATAAATAAATACAAATACAAAATGTTATAGTAAATTACCACAAATTATGACAACCAGCATGAAGTCACTTATCACTATAAATATAATTTCACACAGCAGCACTTTAATATTAACTGCAAAGAAAATGAGGAACATGTGTAACCATCGATCCTGTTTGTTGGAGTCAACCACTCAGGCTGGAAACATTTAGATGTACCGGTCAGAGCTGGGTCGAGGAGCGGGCAGAGCGGGTAAAGACAGGTTTTAACAGGATATCGATCCACAGACCTCATCAAGCTGCTCTCCTCCGATGCTTGTTTGCCGTTTATTTGTTTGGAAATGAAGGATCGCAGCGTGACTCACCCAGACGATCTGCCTTCACTGTCTGGGACCGAAACGCTGCCATCCCATCAGCCTCGTCTTCACCACTTTACATCCATCTGATCACTCCCTCCTTCTCATACAGTCTGTTTCACTGCTTTACAATCAGGATACCAGTATTTACTTAATACGGGGTACAACAGGAGGGATCATTTTAGACTTTATCTCAGTATAATGTGTCAAAAATGTCTCTTTCTGAAACCTCAGCCAATAATTATCTTGTGTCCTTGGTGCCATAAAATTGTCCTTTCATGCCTGTGTTCCTTTGATCTGCATGCTCCTCTAACCCCCATGGAAAGAGGCTTCTCTACCTGACAATATTAAATCTTCTCAATTATATGGTTGGGCTGCTGCCGGCTGCTGGTGTTGGAGAGAGCCTTTTGTTTTGATGAGAAATATAATCAAGATACCGTCTCTCACTTTGCGCTGTTGCCTTTTGGCTTGTCCCTGTGGAGACACGGTGAGAAGACAGGGTTGATTAGCTACCTGACTGCCTCTAACACACTCACATTCATAGATGAAGACTATATACAACAGTGCACAACCTCACAATCTGCAGACATTTCAGATCTGCGTTATGATTTAACATGAGGTAGAGTTAATAAAAGCAATAATCTGAGTCTTTTTTCATCTCTCCAGCACAATCCTCTTTGCATCCATGCTCATTAAAATGACATTAATATCATTTTCTACTGAGTAATGATGCTGAGCTTTCAGTTTTCATTGTTTTTGTTTTATCACACAACCATTGTTGACAGCAGCCAAATTAACACTAATCCTGACAAATGCACCGTCATCGCCAATCGCATTCTCAAGGGCTTCTGTAGCTGCCAGCGAATCTGCTGTATGATTTACGCATTGGTTATCAATATTTGCAATTATTTTATTATTACTTTGCAATGTTACAGAGTTGACAGAACTCGCTAGTGTAGCTCTAACATCCTGTGTACCTGACACTAGTGATACACAACCTGGATAGATATCTTTATCCATGGATGATGGGAAAAAAAGAGAACAGTTTTCCTGGTTGTTGAGGCTGTGGAAGGACTGTCCAAACTCCTCGACAAATTACAAGACAACAACAGAATTTTACACTGAAGATCAGGACATTTTGATCCTTTTGTCCTTTTGTTGTCTATACTCTACTGTTCTGGTAGTAAATCATGGTATGGTATGGTATGGTATGCTTTTATTTGTACAGGGACAGTGCACAACTATACATTGACCTACACAGAGTCAGAGGAAAGATGCTTGGTACCAGGTTATGGCATGAGTGCTAATTACCTCCGCCAAGGAGGTTATGTATTCACTATGGATTGTCTGTCTGTCTGTTTGTCTGTCTGTGTGTTAGCAACATAACGAAAAAAGTTATGGACGAATTTTAACAAAATTTTCAGGAAATGTCCGAAATGGGACAAGAAACAGGCGAGTTGATTTTGGGGGTGATCCAGGATTGTTTTATGGCATTTTCAGTTGAATAACCTCTCAGCTGGCATGTCTGTTTCTGCACATGACATTTGACAGCATGCCAACGTGGCCCTATTGTTTATCTGTTGCTAGGTAACCCACTTCAAGGGTATTGTTTATCTGTTGGTAGGTAACCCACTTCATGTGTTCTATGTTACAGCAGCATGGTGGGGAACTGAGCTGCCTTGGCAGAGGTCTGCGCCCTCCGAGCGCTTTTCTAGTTTACACCTGTAGTCCCTGGACAGGTTGATGGTTAAAGATAAATAAATAATGACAGGGTTTGGTGTATGTAAATTACTAGACCAATTAATAAGTTACCATAGAACAAGGTTACATATGTGTCACATCAATCAAACAATCACTCCAAAATTGTTATCACATCCTAAGTGACATTCTCCATGCACAATCCTCTCCCCTAAACATGCATTCTTATCATTCGGAACCACATTCATCCCTAATGTGTCCAATCGTGATTTGATAGTAGCCATTTCTTTGTCAGGCGTGCAAACATCTGAAATCCTGTGCAGGTTAGCATCTCTGTTACGTCACTTCATTGACTTCAATGTTGTTTCTGCAGCCAGTGGACGTCTAATTCACCTGAGACTTTCTTTTTCCATCTGCGATCAGCAAACAGTTTATGTGTTTCATGTTTATCTTCTACGTATCTTCAGTTGCAAGTAACAAAAGGCATGTTAACTGAAAATATATCAACTACAAAATGACTGTGTCAGATTTATACCATTAAAAGAGCATTTATAGTATTGATGTGGGACAAACAACGGCAGGCACTGAAGCTGTAAATAATTCAGTAAATAGTGATATTGTTACCGGACACTAACTCATTTAGAGACAGTGTTTTTGTTCAGAGGAAGATTTATAGGTTGTATTCACTGCACTGCAGCAAAGTTTGATATTTATTATTTTATAAACGTTATCTTCTGACATTCTTTTAGAAAAGGAAGCCCATAAATCAGGAGCTCTTCACACTGTGCAGTAAATCACTTGTCAGGACTAAATAAAATATCTTAAAATTTTCCTTTTGGTCAAAGCGGCCTTTTTACTGTCCTTACACCACTCATCGTATAACCTGTTATATCAGTGAAATCTGTTTTTAATTTCTTGAGGATGACATGGGTGTAATTTATTATTCCACGGTGCAGACAGGTACATATTTAAACCATGAAATCCATAAAAATAGACTTCCATCTGCTCTTCAGCTGCTTTACTATCATTTAAGAAGTTACATCTACATTTTACTGTATTAAAAGCAGGGCTTTTTTGCACATTGCACATATAACAAGAAAATAAAAATGTAAAAAGTGGGAAAAAAAGATGACGGATCCCAAAATTGACCCCTACAATTATTTTCCCTATAAAAATTTTACAGTTATATATAAAGTCAGTGAAGAAATCAACATAATATTTAATGAAAAGTGCAGCAAGTGCAATAAAAGACAGTATGTTATAATGCTCACTAAGTTGATTCATTTTCAGATGTAGATGTAGACTGAAGTGGTGGCAATAAATTGCTCCAAAGAAGCCATCCTCTATATTTCATTGAATTTTAACTGATTACCACTGGAGCTCAGAAACACAAAAATACCTCAGGAGAAAGACCCAGTGCTACTTTTGTGGCCGTTGGCAAAATGAATTTTTCTCTACATGTAACCTTTTTTAAGTGATTTATCAGCATTTTTTTATAATATTATCTTATGTATTTTGCATTTTTCAGTGTAAATCATGTGCTTTCCTACATTCATGTAGATGTTTATGAAAACTCAGAGTAAATTCAAAGGTTATTATATCAGAAACAGAAAAAACTAAAGAAAAAGTGACTTTTTCAGCAAAGATATCAATAACTGAATGTAAAAATGAGTGTCTTCATCCACTGTCATTCATCTAACGCCATGGGTTTTACTGGTGAATCAGTTTTGTAGAAGATGATGGTGTTTCCACGTTCATGGAGCCTCTGAACGTCCAAATGGGTCATATCTGATGATGATTTAAAGCTGAGAAACTGCATTTTGCCTCAATTATTTACATGTATTGATAAGATTAGTGGATCAATAGTTATTAATCATTTAGATACTTTTGACTGTTTGGGTGTTTATGGGTTAAAAATCTTATCAAGCATGATAAAAGTTTCCATGCAGGTTGCACTGGATGCTCTCACAGGACGGGGAAATACCAAAATAAGGTATGGACTTTGGACACTTGATATTGGAAGGATCGTTTGTTTACCCATTTTGGCTCAAAGTCCCGCAGTACTTAGGAATTGGTCGTGTTCCACGCTGCCTTCAAGTTCTGCGTTCCGCCTCCCAGAGAACTGGACGCAGCTTCCACAGTTAATCAGTTTACCATTGTGACTGTTGGACAGGTTACAGCAGCTCGGCTGGTTTTACAACACTGAACATCTTCCAAAGCCCCAGACTGACTGAACGGATGCATGGAATGATCAGCAAAATGTTGGAAAAACTTAATGAAGAGATACGAGAGACATTTTGGTATGTTTACTGACGCTAATACAGTCCTCCAGTTGTACCTCATGCTTTCATGGGTTTATGGTATAAGGTGAAGGTCAGGAGATCTAACATTAATAATATTAAAAAGATGCAACAAAATGAAAACAACATAATAGTCACGAGACAAAGAGCACAAAGGTGATTCAGCAAAATAATAACGATGCAACGAGATGAAAAGAACCAACAGGACAATAAGACAATAAGACAACGTCAATGTAAAAAAGACAATAGGTGAAAATAATGTTAACTACATAATGAGACAAAAAGGATGTAAAGGAGGTGGAAAAAGTTTTAGCATTTCATGAAAAAACCTAAACAGACAAAGATCTCTGTAGATAATTTGGCGTAATTTGGAAACGAAAAGTCATATTTTGAAAAACATGATGAAATTATTTACACGAATTAGTCCTATTTAGATTGATTTAATGAAAACCTCAAGGCACCACATATTCCATACAACTACTGAATGAGCTTTACTGGATGCCCATAAACATGGTCACTTGGTTCTATTTCTGCCACAAATAAAATCACCACAGCCGGGCTCTAATCCCGCTCTCGTCATGGTAAAATCTCCGTGGAACAAAAAGCACAGTGTGGATTTCAGTGTCTGAGTTTATGGAGGCAGCGTTGGACAACGAGCGACTTCCTGTGTGATTCATCTGTAAGCTGTGAAGGGCTGACCGGGCAGACAGCTGAAACCTGCGATCAATCTCCGAGAGTCTTTTCTGTGGATATCAGAGCAGCCCATTAAAGCCAGGGCGCACACATCCATCCTGCTGCGGACGGTGTGTCGATAGTCATGGCAGAGCCGTGACAGACGGTGCCATTTTTAGGTCGATAATGCTTTAGATCTGCATGGACTCCCTGTGATCAACTGCTCCACATTTCTCTCTTAATGAGCGATTGTGTGTGTGATCTCAGACTGTTTGTGTGTCTCGAATGTGTGTTTTCAGTCTTGTGTGTCTGTCGGCCACTGCTTAACTGAGTTGTTGTCCCCAATCTGCAGACTTTAGAGAGGAGTTAATCATCTTTTTCAGTCTATGAATCCATTTCCAAGTTCAAAACTCCGCACGACCCCAGTAGTTAATGAGTTGTCAAGTTGTCATGTGTGTTGGACCATGGTTTTATTTTGTGTCCCATTTCCAAAGGGGTTCCAAAAATATCTAAGATGCATTTAATCTTTTGTATAAAATTACATCTGCTCTTGGGCTGAAACACAATGAGTACATTCAAATACAGACTAATATTCCGGTTTAATGTGACAACATTCCACATAAGCTTTTTACATTGCCAATGAACAGCAGTCTTTTTTCTAATATTTCTATTTTCCAGTTGAAGTAGGCGTAGTGTAAGAGTGTAAGAGTGTACCCCTCCCTTTTGTTCCTTCAAACACCTATCTGGAAAAAGGTCAACTTTTTGATATTTGTTCACATTATGTTGCCGAAGAGAGGTCAGTATCTACAGACCATTATTTTTCTCCCAGTTCTGTCTAAACTGCTGGACAAGGTTGTATCAGAGCAGTACAACTTGGAGACATGCTATTATTTTCACCCTCTACAATTCAGTTTAGACATAAACATTCAACAGAATTGGCCACTTGTTATTGGAATTTTTTTTAAATCATCTGATAAAGAAAATGTTGTAGGTTCACTGTTTCTGGATTAAATATTATTCTGTCAATCATACATTTTGTAATCATGTCAATCATTAGTCCATAGTTCATGGATCAATGATTGCTTGTTCATTAATTCTGTTTTTGTTTGGTTTATCTATCTTCCTTTTTAGTGAGTTGATTAAAATCTGCATCTGTGTGTATCTGTCTAAATGATCAGTGTCATGATTGATCACATTTAAAGTGTTGTGAACAATGTGTTGTTATTATTACAATAAGAAGTGTGAGACAGGAATCCCTCAAGGCACAATCTTAGGCCCCATCCTATTTAGTTCAAATATTAATGACCTTCCAAATTATTCTCAGGCCATACTTCATATTCAACTTTTTTGATTCTCTAGAGCATGATCTAAAATGCAAGTTTAATATTTTCTTAACCTGCTGAACACTTGTGCAAAGAACTTCAACCAGAATAATACCAGCATGTTGAACATATCTTAATCAGAAAATACATTTTAATTTGAAATATCTCAGCAGAATATACTATTTACATGACACCTGTCTAATTCAGCAATAGTGGTGGAATATTTATGTGAATGTAAATGACAAGAAGTGATTTTCTAGAGCACTGTGAAATAATGATCTTGTACATTTCTGCTGAACTGATCTCATCTAAGACTCACTGGGCATCAACTAAAAGATGTAGATGGGGTTTATATTTTATTTTTGAGTCATTATTTCCCTCAAAGTCAGTATTTCCAGTTGAAAGAAATGGCCAAACTGAATAATGGATCCTATGACTCCACTGTTTCATGTTTTTCATCTAACATCTGTCAAATAAAGTGGAAAAAAATCTATAAATATTAAAGATTTGATGGTGATCTTTGGATCAAGCAGTCATTAGCTTGGAAAGAAATAAATGATGTGATGTGATATGATGTGATGTGATGTGATGTGATGTGATCCAGGCAGATGAAGATCTGAAGAAAAACCCAAAGCCCAGAGGTGGCTACACCGATTCAAGTGTAGACACAATTAACCGCAACCTACTTTTTCACCTTAAATTTTTTATTGCTTTTCATGCTTCTTAACAAAAATAAATCATTCAGTTGTACACCTTACTCCATCTTGGCTGGATTTAGTTTTATGAGCAATCCTTTCCTCTGTTTTCTGGGTTCAGTCTGTGTATGAGCTGTTCCATATCGTACACACCGTATCTTCGATAATGTCACAACCTATTTTTTGACAGAAATGAGCTCTACAACCCTCACTGAGATCTCCCTCTGCATCTTTGGATGGCTGGAGTATTTTCACCAGCTCTTAATATTGATTTTGCTCTTTATTTTGTCAGTCTGTAGTACTTTGGTGACATTATTTTTATCCATACCACACCTGAGTATTTTGACTCCTTTGACCCCATCTGACATGAATCCATACTTGTCTCCCTCCGAGCTCCACCTTAAGAGAACATGGAATAATTTATAATCGTCTGTATTGATTATGTACTGTGGAGAATGGTTCTGTTTTGCATGATGGGAATCCAAAACTCTCCAGCTATGAATCAGTATTGACGATGCGACTCACTGCGACCCCTGTTAATGACTCCTGTCTATAGAGACTGTACAGACTGTTTAAATATTCATCTTGTTATTCAGCTAGAATGAACCATGTTTTTTCCGCTAAATCTCAATGCTTTACACACACATATATTCAGTGCTGCCTTGAAACACTGATTTCCAAAGAAAGTAGAGCCTTTTTCCAAATCTGTGTTAGGGCTCTGGGGCAAAATCTCCTCAAAGCCCCACTTTTGAGCATCCAAGTCAGCTTTGTGTCTAATTATCACAAACCAAATGCACAATTAATATTCTTTTAATGGCTGATTGTCGACAACAGTCCCACAGCGGTATCCGCTAAAAACAAGTGGCTCCCAGATGAGGCTGATTGTGACGAAGTCTCCTTCTAATGCACAGAAGCCAATGTGTGTCGTCAGTGTGTTGTTCAAAAAATGACCACATCACCCACTTTTACTTGACGAAATCCTTTAAAGATGATGTGACATGAAATAATCGCTGTGGAAATGTATCTACAATAAAATATATGCAGCCTGAGGCCAGTAGTTCAGATCCTTCGACAGGATAATTACTGCAGTGATTAATATGTTTCAGTTACTGGCATAGCGAGGAGCTTCTCATTTCTTGACCATCAGTTTCTATTTTAGTAGAAAAAGTTCATGAGATGGATGAAGTGATTACCCATCATGCCTAGTGCCTACAGTCCAAGCCTGTGGGGGCAGTGTTATGATCTGGGGTTGATTCAGTTCAGGTCAGGTTTAGGTTCACAGCATTATGTGTCAGAAATTAATGGAAGTTAATGTTGCGACAATGCATGTGCTTATTCAAAGGATACTGTAAAAATAGCTAAGGGCGGTCACCCATTGGTTTCTGGGAGGGAACTATGGGGGCACAGGGGGGTCAGAGGTCAGTTAATGCTAAGTTCTAGCTTACTGACTTGGTAAAATGCTAAACTTAATCAAGAACTATGTAACACCAGTCATTTTACTGTAATTTTCAGTCTTCTTAGTGTAATCTATTAACTATATCCCTTTTCAACCAACATTCCCAGGAACTTTTATTAACAGGAATTTATTTTTACCAGTGTAAAAAATTTAATGGTAATCTATGTCATTTGAATTTTCACCTCAGAATTCTGTGGAATTTATTCCAATCAGTCTAGGTCGTTTCCAGTGACTGATTCGAAGTCCACCTGAATTTCTTTTCACTATATTAATCAAATAAATTGGTCGAGGTCCTGGCTCATAATAGAGCCTATTCAGATGGACAGACAGAGTATTACAAAGCACTTGCAGGAGCGAGACAAATATTTGGCCAATGTATGTGGTCGTCCATCCACTTCTCGTAATTTCTCTTCTTTTGCTCCATTTTCCAAATGATCAAAACACAAACGAAGTGAAGTTTGTAGAGACGGAAAAACAAGCTTGCAGACACCATTGGATTAAACGTTATGGGTGGGTGTAAATGCGTAAAGCTGTAAGTGTGTTCCACCAATCAATTCTTCAGCACAAAGCTCCGCCCCTCAGCTATTCCAGGGAATCAGAAAAGTTCCACCCTCCCTACTAGGAACTTTTTTCATAGAAAGCTCAGGGTCAGAAGTTATTGTATAGCTTTTGGGGGTAAATTGTACGAAGAGGCTGTATTTTTTGATGATGCAGGAGTGCTGAATTGGACAAAATTAGCAAATACAAGACTCAGTCATAACAGGCCCCTGCTTTCGTAATATTTTCTTCACTTCAGCCTGTAGTTTAGATATGCTGTAAATATGTATGAAACATTAATAAAGCAGTGCTGTATTTTTCAAAAGTGACAAAATCATAGCCAGGACCACATTTATAACTCAACTAGGTGCTGCTTGATTGCACTATATGTGGACATTGCCCTCCTTGTTAGAGTTAAGACTTTCAGAGATTTAAAAAGTGTAAAACCTGGGGAAATGTGAGAGTAGTTGTGGAAATAATCACCTCCAGCACAATTAGCCTGTTCTCCAAAGCCCTACAGCAACGTCCTCAGCCTGACAAGAAGCCAGAGGATTTAGGAGAAGCAGGACTTTATAGTAATTAGAAACACGACCAGCAGCAGCAGCAACAGCAACAGGGCTTTCCAGAAATCGACTCATTTGTTTGTTGTAATTATTTCGCAGCCAAGGTGTCACATTAATGAGACAGTTATGTAATGACATCCGAGGTTACTGTGTGCACCTTTTATGGTATCACAGCCTCTACGCTTATATTACAACTTCATTTATTGTCATTTCAGTGAATCGATGTCTTCATAAACAGCTGAATTAGATTAAGCAGATCTTAATGTGTGTGTTTGATAATTGATAATTTGATAATTCAGATTTGTGCCTCTGCTTAGGAGGAGGGATCAGTTTGATAGATTTGTAGTAATGGTTGAAGCCGTGGTGCTTGTTTTCTCAGTGATTAAATTAAAACCCTAGAAAATGAGCAAAAACTAATATATGTTCAGTTTTAAGCCTGACATGAAGATTTTACAACACCCTGTTATACTATGTTTTTTGTATAGTATTGATGGTATAGTCATGGAGAACACCAAGGTCTACCACTGGTTTCACTGGAGTTCTTCATGCACTATACATCATAGTTTTGGTTTTACTTTGCATGCTTTTATTCTTATATAAATTAGCTAGATTCTATTTCATTGCATTTATTCATGCTAGTTTTAGTTCTATTAGCGATAATAAACCTTCAGCTCACAGAGAGTGTCAGCAGCAATGAATTAAATTATGAAGGCCTCTGGAATCATAATCTGTTCTTAATATATGTATTTTTTTGCAACAGTAGCTTCAGGCTCATCAAAACTCGTTCTGTTTTCTGCCAGTAAATGAATGTGAATTAGACATCAGTGCATTTCTCCACAGGGACCCACTCTGCCTCAAGTTGTTTTGCCTCTTCACCGCCACAAGGAGAACATGAAATTGCATGAATGGATAATTAACTGTGTGATCGTCACGTTTGAAAAACAACGCGGTGCAGTGTTGCGTTGTTGCAGTTCACGATGCATTCAGGTGTGCGTTACTTTTCAGACATTTTGGAAACATCTGGCATTTTTCCACTGCATGGGTTCATCAACTCTAATTGCTTTTGGTACCTGATGCTTTTTTCATTTCCACTGCGGATAGTACCACGCTCAATGTTGCTGGTCGTCATAGCAACGCAACATGTAAGTGCCTCAATGTCGTGTTTGACATGACACAAAATCTTTGTTGAAACGTTTGTGCCTCTTCATTCGACCTCGGCTTGGCTTTGTGTGCCAGTTATGTAGTTTAACAAATTAATGTAATATAGAGGAGAATATAGGGTTTGTTTAACCCCATCTCAAACAATGATGACTCAGTGATAGTGAGGATTTTCTCTTTTCACATTCAGTCATCTGTTTTGATGTGACCTACTGGTATCTCCTCAGCTCAACAACAGATGTGATACAAAAAAAGTACAAGGACCCAGACACTCTCCACAACTTTTGCCTTATACTGGAAGATAAAATGATGCGTCATAATAAAACCCATTTTCATAAAAATGTTGACACAGACAGAGGTAAGATTCAACATGGCATACTGTAAAAGCAAAGGTACATATACTTTACACATCTCTCCTTTTCCTTTTCTCTCCTTCCCCAGGGAGGAAGATGAGTTTTTGGCGTATAGTCTACACCGTACCAGCAGTGACAGAATGTCATTAACTCCACACCCACTCAGACGCCGTTTTGTGTTGATGTGTTTAGAGCCCACTGGCACCACCAGACAGAGGCAAATAGATTCACGCCTCTGGATAAAAGAAAATCTGATTCCTGTCTGATTGATTGAGTAAAGCCTTTTCCTGGAATCTGCACCACAGAATGCTTTCTGAGGAAAATATCAACCATCCATCACCATCTCCACCACTGTGAGAAGCTTAATTAATGGTGACCTTATGAATGAATGTGTAACATTGCTTTCTTTCGCCGGTGAAAAGGTGTGTGTGCATTTCGAGTGCTGAGAACTATCCATGAAAGAGTAATGAGCTCCTCCAAATGATGCATCTGTCCCCGGTGGCTCTAAGTGATACACAGGAATCCAATCTTTTACACCAGGAATATAGGTGTGACATTTCACCAGAAAGCAATCACTACCATGTGCTTCACAGAGGCAGCATCGCTTCCTCCTGGGCTCCAAGAAGCTTATAAGTGAGACTTGATTGTCCTTTTATACACCATCATGGGAGTCCCCAGAAGGTTCCCACCTTAAAGGACCCACAAAGTCCCTGTTGTCGTGTCTCCACTCGGCTGCATACGCCCCGGTGCAGCCTGGGGGTATAGGTGCCTATTCGGTGCATCGCTGCACACACATATGTGACTGGAATTCAGATACGTTGTTATGGGAGACACCTCATTGGAAACCAGAACACGCGTATTCAGATGTGTGCATACAGACACAGCAGCCGAGCAGGATCTGTGGGACACAACAGAGTCTTGCTTAGGTGTTTTTGCTTGATTGGAGTTGAAGCCAAGACTAATAGATTAGAAGTGTCTGGGGTGAGCAAATCTCACTGCCTCTTTCCCTCCGTGGCTCCACTTTCTTCCTCTTCACTGATTCTATTTGATGTGACAGAGCTTGAAAGTTGGGATTCCAAACTCAGATGTGGCCATGTCTTTGATGCCAAAGACTTTTCCAGCAAAAAATGTCACTGGAGATACTGTGACTCGGCTTATAATTTACAAAACCCTTGTTTCTTAAAGGGTCTATAGGTAGTATTTCTACTTTCAAATATTAAAAAAGACCATGAAATTATCATAAATGTTTAGAATAAAAATCTGTGAAGTTCTGCCAAAGATGGCAATGTATTGGATTGTAGAGATATGAACTGAATTTAGTTCGAGTGTCAAGCCGGGGGATTTATGTGACCACTAGAGGGAGTAGTGAGTCACTCTACCAGTATCCCATGATGAGGAAAACTAACACCAGGAGGCCTTTTGTCCAAAGCATAGGAAAGTGATAAGAAGGGATGAAAACCACTAAGAAACAACTGAGTCAGTAAAAGGGATTCTGTGATAAAAGCTAGAGGCACTGTTGTTTCTCCACTGGATGCAGCTTTAAATGAAAAGAACAGAGTTTGATGCTGAAATGTCAGCGTTTCTTCTACACAGATGAGTTTGATTCTGATGCTTATGAAGGTATAAAGTTATTATGGGATGTTATTATCTTTGCTAAGTTGCTGTTTGTTGATCAACGGTTCAGACTAAACTGTGACAGGTCTGACCTTGTTTATTTGATTCCAAACAGATCTTTAGTTCAGTTACTGACAATGCAAACTGTACAGAAAACAGAGGTGATTAGTGGTTTTACTGTGGCTGTTTTCTGTCTAAAAACAGAGTTAAGCTAACAGAGCTATAATGTAAACTATCAGCTGATGCAGTACATGAAGATTATAAGACAGTGTTCTTTTTAACAACTGTTAAAATACACATCTGTAAGTTTTCATTTGAGGAAGAAAACTTGATGATACCATAACACAGATGTGTGGAAACAATGAGTTTATAATATATTCAGTGAGTGAGATGGTCTGTGGATATATAGTGTTGGTTGTTTTAGCCCTAAATGTGTTCTGGTGAGAACTGGGAAAATCAATACTACATAGAATCACTTTAAAGCTGCCATGTTGTGCAACGCTATTTTATTTATCTCAACCCTTAACTTTTAACCCTTTACACTGGGAGAAAAACCCTCAGTTACACTTTGATTCACATTCATACATTTCAGTGTGATTTGTTTCATGCATTTTGCTACTAAACAGAATTAATGTTTATGAGCAACCACATAAAGCACATTAATAGTCATAAACAGACAAAGTGTTGATGAACGACCACATAAAACCATTTTAACAACCCTTGATAAAAATTCTAAGTACAATAAAAGCACACAGCATCGCGCATTAGCAGATTTTTGGACCACAGGAGACGGTAATGATCCATAATGGGAGGCATCCATCGTATTCCTGCACCGCTCTATCGCATTCACTCCTTTTTTTCCTCCTGTGAAATAGTAATAAACAAGAAGCAGCGTTTCACAGCTGGTCCCTCTTTCATCTCAGGTTCCTGCATCACCCCGCTCCCTTTCATAATACTCCAACTGAGTGAATTCAACTTGAACTCGACTTGAGACTGTTCTTTCATCTTTAATCTCTATCAGCATAATCACTTGCGTCCTCTTCCGACATTCCTGGCTTTTACTCTGTAGGGCCATCTTCAAGCTTTCCTAATCCTGCTTGTTATTCCCCATTTACCTACAGTTCTACTCTCTGGATGCCGCACACATCCTTGAACAGCAACAAACCAAGCTGAGAATTTTATTGGCTTCTAATTTGGGAAACGAGATGAGTTGAAGCCTGAAATACTGATGTAAGCACAGATAATAAAGAAAAATAGATACGGAAGATCTGCAGTAATGAAATAATAATTAGTAAAACACGCAAGCAATTTACAATAAAAAACTACGGATAAATAATAATCTCAAACACCACTTACAAATTATCCACCTGTAAAATGTAAACATAACTGAAGTTACATGATTTGTTGAAGCTTTTTCCCTTATGATAAGTAAATGTGAAAACATAATCTGCTAAGGAAATGTAGTTGAAAACCTTGATATAGCTCTATATCATTGTAGAAACCACAACCTACAATACCAAAAAAGTTGGGACGGAAATGCAAAATCTCATAAACCCATATTTTATGAACAAAAGAATTTGGAAAACAAACATTTAAACTGAGAAAATGTACCATTTTTTAAAAAATAATAATGAAATAAAAAATAATGAATGTTCTTTTTGCTCTTTTTGACTTATTGCCAATGAACCAAATTAGATACAAAATGTCCCTGCAGCCGCTTGTTTTTAATACCATTTAGTTTTCCATCCTTTTTGGAATCATTTTGCTGCCATTAAATGTAAAATGACCTCATTTATTTTGGTAATATAGTACATTTTCTTAATTTAAACATTTTTTTAATGTGTTTTCTGTATTATACTGTGAGGAAGATATGGATTTATGAGATTTGCATTACATTTTTATTTATATTTAACAGAGAGAATCCTAACTGGAATTGAGGTTGCATTAAAGACATGGGTTTTGACCTCAGTTAACTTTTTCAACTGAATTTCTTTAATAACCAGGAAAAAAAAAACAAGAACCAAAATCTAACAGCACTGACTAAAGAAGGCAGCATTATTTCAACAGTTAATGAAGTGCATGAAGCCGATCCATGGCTGAATAAAAAAGAAGAACTATATAAATATTACTGTTAGTTGTAGTAGTAGTTGTGGTAGTACAACTATTCCAAACACAGGAGTTTATGTATACACATAAAAACAAATAAAATAATGGTTAAAACAATCAAAATGAAATCAAGAGTACAAATATTGTTAAAGCAAAGTTCAACTTGTTTAATAAAAACCCTATAATTCCTCCAGATTATTAAATATAATTTTTCTGATTATGTCATTCATCTGTCATCGGTTCAAATGATGCATTCACTGTCATCAGGTTAATCTCTTACTTATATTCAGGTCTAATGTGGGTTTTCCAGTAATGATGGATCACTTCAGCTGCCGACATAAAACCTGTCAGGACTCAAATAAATGCAGATTTAGTCTTAGTAACATATGAGCGATACAGCCTGTAGATACACAGTGTGGATGCGTTGGTTTTGGTAGTTGTAAGTGTTTTCTGGTACCAGACTGTCCCCTACTGGTAGAGTTCGGAATATTAATACTACATAGAATTACATTGAAGAGGTAGATGTGTGAAATGCAACAAGCAGCAGTAATATGAATCCAAAAACATAATATGATATTACACTGACAGAGACCATTTAACTACAAAATAAAACCAAAAAGCTATTTGTTTATTTGTTCATAGTGAGATATTGTTACATGGTGCTATTATTTACTTTACTTCTTTCACTATTGCACTGGTTCAGCCCTTTTAACTTGCTTACATCGGTAACATTAACAGCCAGTTCTGCCTTTTATAAAAGCACCTTTTCCTGAGGACAAGATGCACAGTTTTTTGTGTCATTGCAACAAATCTGGCTTTACTGGATGAACTGTCACTCAGCAGCCGTGCAGGGCAGTGACCAGCATTTATCCATCACAAGGCAAACCAAACACTTTCACCTCAGAACACAAACTGCCTCCATCAGCTTCCATCAAACCTGAAATTAGTCCAAAACACACATATAGTCCAGTGTGTGCGGAGTCGGGCCAGAGCTCAGTTTGTTTCCATAATCAGCTTCATTTAGACGCCCTGGTCTCCCAGAGTGGCTGAAGCACTGTATAATTCAGACACCAGGTGGATTTCAGAGGCAATTAACCACACCAGACAAGGTACAGAACCACAATTATAACAAATTAGGCAATTATCACCATCCCAGTACTATAGGGGATGAATATAGCCCTTAGTATTTAGTGAGTTGATGATCCAGGAAGATCGATAGAGTTAATGAGAGAGAGTGGGAGAGAGAAAAGTAAGAGAGGCTGCAGTGCAAAGAAACTGAAATAGACTAATTATGTTATTATGTTCACATCATGTCTCACAATATGTTATCACAGCTAGTGCCACATATGCAGGAAATCTGTTTCTATCTGCAGCTTTTCACATCGAGTGTGAGGTTTCTAAAAACAGCACAGACACATGACAGCATCTTCATGCGACTTATCTGAAACTGACAAAGAGAAAATGAACCTTTGTTGCCTTTCTGTCTGTACTTTGATAAATATCCAATGAAAATTAATGTTTTTTTGTCTTTACAAGTGTTGTTAGTCTTGGATTTTTGGAAGGTTTTGGTCTTGTCTCGTTCCTTGTCCATAAAGGCATTTCACAAAATTTATACTATGTTGGTTTACAACGTTTTAGAAATGATCTGCTTCAGAGATTAAATGTGTTAAATGTTACATATTTTAATAAGATTAATTAGAAAATAAACGACAAGTGCTGGTTTGCCAATGTTTTCAAGGTATGTGATAAAGTACAATTATAATTACACATACATATATATTGGTTTTTGCACATTTATACAATAGATTTATAAATGTTCCACTAGATAGAACCTGTAAAGTGAATGTATTGTAATGTGCAGACAGTGTTTTGAAGTCGATCTGGTAGATCTGGTAGATCTGGTAGCTCTGACACTAATATTCTTTTGGAGTAAAACCCATTCGCTCGTTAATTCTCCAATTTCACATTTGGACCCAAGACTGTATCTTGGAAACTTCAACCAACCAGCATTTTTGACTGGATTTTCCTTTATCAGTGACTCACATGTGGTAAAATTTCACTACTTTTATTCTGGAAGCATTTCACCTGTAGACTAGTGTTATCTATGATAGTAGGTGTCAAACATCTCCTCAATGTATATTAAAAAAAAACCATGAATTTAAAAAAATGTGATCTGCAGCTCAAAAAATAACACATGTAACATCAAAATTATATTATATATTATGTAGATGAAACTGAATATTAAAAAAACAACTTTTTTGGATTTAAAGGTTGTTTTTTTTTTCTCTTCAGAGTAACAGAATTTTTGGATTGCATTTACCTCCATAAACACAGAGGAATGCCTATAGACACTATATTCCACGCCAATTTACCCATCATGCACTGCATTTAGATACGTTAGAGATATTCTTGATGGTGATTGGTCATTGCAGCTGTCAGTCACTCTTTCTAAAACCAGAGCCAAGGGACATAATAGAAGACTCATTCCCTCTCAGAACATTCTAATTACACTTTGCTTAAAGGTTATTGTAGGATTCATGCAGTGATTGTCCAAAACACCATCTCAAGTCCTCCTGCACTCAATCACCCACCAAATGACGTTAATTTGGTCTGTGAGGGTTTAGTGATTATTCCTTAGAGAAACTTTACTGAGAAGTAAAGCCGGGTGAGAGAGCAGAGGAGTAAACAGAAGAACTGGAAGAATCAGGACCAATGCAGGAGGAGATGGAGCCAATTACTGCCTCGGCACCTTGTTCAGAATGTTCACCGCTCTGAGGAGTCATGATCCTTGC
Organism: Apogon talboti; assembly: GCA_037367365.1. Taxonomy (NCBI): domain Eukaryota; kingdom Metazoa; phylum Chordata; class Actinopteri; order Kurtiformes; family Apogonidae; genus Apogon; species Apogon talboti. The sequence goes on from JAPQRQ010000009.1 coordinate 28,436,398, forward strand.
GGTTGGAGTCGTCTGCCCTTGTGTTATCTCTGCAGCAGCTTCTATAAAGTATGTATTTGTTGTGAATGCACAGGCTTTGAGGTGGTTGCGTTGACGTCATGCGTCGGGCTCAGGTGGACGGCCACCGTGGCCCGCAGACACTCTCCTGTTCAAGCTTTACAAATGAAAGTGTCTGCATCGCCGTCCTTGGCACATCCTCAAGGAAATTGAATCCGGGGGGAAGTAATCACACACAACGCACCACAAACTGAATATATATGCAAATACGTAAACCACACCGTCACAGCACACACACACACACACACACACACACACACAAACTCAACAGTACACGATATATATCTCTCTGTGAGACATTTCTATTGTCACTTTAGAATTTAGAAATGTCTGTCCTCCTGACTACACCCCAGCCCTCCGCCCACATCCATCCAAGCACAATAATGGATCCAATCTGAGTCTGTCTGACTCCGTATCACCTGTGGGAGCAGCTCTGGCTGAGAACTACCATCTCTCAATTTGCTCTGAGCAGTGCCTGTGCATGGGTGTGTGTTACTGTTAAAGTTACTGTATATTACTCTTCATCTTTTTTAACTTTAGGAGACTGTCTCTCAGTGACAGCGGGACTTGTGACCTTGTGAATACCCAACACCTTCCCTCTCTCCACGAGTATCCAGACAGGTCTACGGGGTCGGTACAGGCAGAGATGCCCTCTCAGTGTGAGTCATGGGCCAGGTGCAGAGGAAAGAGACATGTAGGAATCACAAGCAGAAACTCCTCAGTGGTGTGATGACCTCTATGCACAATACTTCAGCCTCTGTGCATAGAAGAATCAGTACGTTTTGAAGCCCAGCTGATACTTTGACCGCTTGAACAGAGTAGTTTGACTGTAGAAATCAATAGAATGTGCATAAATGGATGAAATGAAAAGCAAATAAAAGGAAAAGTGTAGGTACTATAGTGTATTCACTTTGGGATCAATAAAATCTATCTATCTATCTATCTATCTATCTATCTATCTATCTATCTATCTATCTATCTATCTAT
>JAPQRQ010000009.1:28476368-28486684 GCA_037367365.1 Apogon talboti
GCGTAGATTCTCGTGCTCATTTTCGCCATTTTATTCATGTATCAGAGACATTAATGTAGATGAGGAAGAGCTGGGAAAGCTGTTTGTTTGAGAAGAAGCAGCAGCCTCATGTTTACGGGATAATTCTGTTGATGAACAAATACATATTCACCATCTATTCACAGAACAGGCTGGGTCAGTGTAATCCTAAACAACACAAAACAACACAACAGTGCATCTCAGTTCATCCTTTGACTGGATCAGACACACACCTGGTCCACAGAGACCAGATACCATCCTCTTTATTTGCATGTTCCTTCTTCTGATAATGCGTTTTTTGTCGCCTTTTTAAGCCGCCGATGATGTTTCCAAAGAGGCAGGAATATATTTACAAAATCAGACACAATGAAACACCTGTTGCTGAGCTCTTCACAGTCTGACAATGATGCCTGGCACATGGATGATGTGAATTAGATGTTGTCCATCCATCTGGGGGATTCTCTGCCGTCCTGAACATGTCCAGCAGGTGGCAACAAGTTTAACCCTCGTCCTACCAACAGGCCTCTGGTTAACCCTCAAAGACCTAAATAGAACAAAACTATCTACTGATACAAAGAAGTTAATAATCTCAGAACCACTAATCCTATCAATACATGTAAATAATTGGTGTAAAATGCAGTTTGTCATCTTTTCATGGTCATCAGATATGGCCCATTTGGACGTTCAGAGGCTCCATAGTGAACGTGCAAACACTGTCATCTTCTTCAACATTGATTCAGTAAAACCCATGTTGTTTGATCAATGACAGTGGTTGTAGATGCTCATTTTATGTTAAGATAATGACATATTTTGCTGAAGAGTCACATTGTCTTTTGTTTTCTCTGTGTTGTTGAAATGTGTTGACATCAAAAGACATGTGATCATCTTTAAAACCTCAGTGCATCATGGGATGCTGAAAATGTTGATCATGTGACAACAACTGTCTTCAAGTGGCAAAGAAAAAGAAGAAACATGTACAATACAAGAAAATATAAATGGAAAAAGAAATAAAAGAAAAATACAAAATAGATAAAATAAAATATAATAATATAATAATATAATTTCCACATTTACATTTTGTGCTTTTTGACCCAGAGATGCGCCCACCAGGAGCTATTTTCTTCAATATAAGTTCTAGTTTATAACAATTAATCTTGTTTTAGGGATGTTAGAGTTTATATATAAAATGAAATAACATATACTGTATTACTGACAAAGCACATTAATTCATCTGTTTGTGCTGCATCTGTCACCTCTAAATTGACTCAGTTCCTCCTCCCTTATAGGATATGATAATGTTAAATCAAGACCCTGGACAAACATGAACTCATTAAATGTTCCATCTATTAAAACTTCATGACGTCTGGTGTCACTCAGGCTCATTATATTGGTATTTTCAGAAAGTACTGAGTAAAACAAACCACAAAAATGATCAGAATTCACAATGAAGTCATGAAAAATAGGAATGATAGCATAAGGCACCATTAAAACAATCAGCTCTAACACTGTTTCCACACTAAATTTATGTTTAATTGGTTTAAATGAACTGCTGAAGTCTGATTCACGGTGCATTTTACCCCAAACACATTCAGCAATAATTTCAATTACTGCAAATCAACCTAAATCATTCTGTTAAATCACTAAATGATCATTTTCTGGACTCAAAGGTCTTACTGTTAGCAAACTACAAAATGGTTTATTTATAAACGCTACTTCATCAAAGTCGATGCAACTGGAAAAAGAAGGAAATTCCCTTTCCATTTGGGCCAAAACACAATAAATCTTCTGGCGAAGTATCCATTTGCTGTGACCTTGAAACAGAATTTACAACCTGGACAAGTGGCTAAAAGGCTCTGACGGTTTGTTTTATTTATTTAAGTGACTCTGTCCCGTTTTTCCGTAAATTCTCAGTTTCTGTGTGAGGTATTTATGCGCTTATTTGCGGCACTCTGCGCCGTTGGAGCGTCATTAATATGCGGAACAGACACAGCACCTGTTCGGCTGTGGTGCGTTTACGTGCAGCTCGTATCTTAAGCAGTTTTTCTAACATAACCACTTTGAACGAAAATTAACATGAAAGAGATAGCTCTGACTTTAGTGCTCATGTGCAGCTTTATTCTTCAGGCATACTTAGTTTTGACCTCTTCGAGTCTAAACGTAAACTTAATAGAAGGTTAATTTTTCCAGACTGTCCCTGAAGCGTACACAACAATAAGGAACTTTCCCTCAGTGTTTCCACTCATACAGACCAGGACGTGGGATGAATGGGATGGGATGAAGTGAGAAGAGCGGACAGTATGTGAAGACAGCGGGGGTTTAGGCTGTAAGAATCTCATTTCCTCAATAAATTATTATGGAAAACATGGCGAATGTAAGTTCTGAAGATGCAGCTGTTGGAATGATCTTCTCTCAGGCGTTCCGGGCTGAGATCCTGACAAACCCATTTCATGTAAGTCTGTGACATCCACATAATTTGCTCAGATTAAATAAAAGTGACTCTTTAATTTAAACTAATGCAAAAAAAAGTGTTTGACATTCATGTATTCTCATCTACTCATATATCAGTGGAGAAGTGTTGGGTTTGACTTGAGCTGTTTTCTTTGCTCAGGGCTCAGTGTGTGTGATAGAAATCACACTCAACCTGTTTCACTTTGAGCTGAGGCTGCACAGATAAGAAACTTTTGACTTTTATTCCCCTTCTTCAAAACTTTCAGGAACTTCTTAAACTCAATTTGGAGCTGAAAGGTCCACACTAATGTTCCAGTGAAGATTAAGTTAAATGTTGGAAGTCACAGCATAACCTCAGCCTCTCAAGCTTTTTGGATAATGAGCACTCAGTGTAGATGAGGAAGCTCGACAGCACAGAGATCTATTGGTTTTGGCACCTGTCAGGATTATTTTCTAAAGTGATCATGATTAAATGTTTGCACTGAAAGGCCTTCTCTTTCTTTTGCACGTTCATGCTGGAAGTGTACACAACTTCTGCCCAGTTTCACATGTGTTATTCAGTCCTTTGGCCTCCTACTCGTATGCAGATTCACATTCTCCTCCTTCATGCTCATCTCTCTCTGCTGCTGCTGTTGTTGCCTCTTTCTGCCATGCTTCCACTGTGTGACATTAGCGATGGGGGGGCAGATAGAGCGGACTGAGGGTAACAGAGGAGGCGTGAGTAATGAGTAATGGCCCATGGGTGGGCTGTGAGAGAATAGATCTACTGTAAGAGTCCTGAACAGCTGGATAATGGTCCAGACTCCTCCTCCTCATCCCAGTGAACATCCCATCATCCAGGGGACAATATCAGTCTGTGTCGCACTGTAGCGCCTTAAATAAACCCACCTTTTGAGTGAATAGAACAGAATAAAACACTGCTATGGTGAAAGTGTCATGCATTGTGTTCAGCAGATGAGAAAAGTTTGTGTTGAAATAAGATCTTGGAGCATGTCTAAGTTTTTTTTGGATGATATTTAATTGTCCTCTTTCCAGTTAGAAAGTCTGTTAGTGCTCAGGGAGTGGAGCAGGTTTATGATGAAGAAAAATCTGAATACAGTGTGAAAACATGAAGCTGAAAATCAACTTTTAATAGAATAGTAAACATCTCGTGTCCAACTAGAAACACGAGATAATTTTCACATTTTCTGACAAGGTTATTTAACATTTCTATTGACAGTCTACATCATGATTCAAGCAGATTTGTTTCTATTTTGTTGAAGCAGATGGTTAAATGTGCACAAACGATGCAACATCCGCACCGTTAGTACTGTAAGAGTATATTGTCAGTTTCCATAGGAGGTGAAGGAGGCGGGTGATGGAGACTGTACAGCTAAAAATAACTGTTTACAGAAATACTTTCACAACAAAGTTGGCGTTGCATACTGAGCTGAGTTGAGTTTTATCTGCCAGTACTAGAGGATGAATATGACAGAATAAGACGTTAGAGCACGGATGTCAAACTCATTTTAGTTCAGGGGCCACGGTCAGTTCAATATGATTATCTACAAACTATCCTTTAAAAATTGTGAATAACATGAAGAGCCATAAAAATACTGAAATTTAAGAAAAATAAGTAACAGTATTATGCCTCAGCTTCTCATTTGCACACATACATTACACCTTACAGATCACAGTGGATGTACAAATACACAAAACATTTAGTAACAATATTGTTAAAACTGCACTTCCCTTAAGACGTTTCAGGTTATTCATATTAGTTCAGGTTATTTCCATTTTTTGTGAAAAGATAGTTAGTAAATGTAAACATTTTCATGTAATTTACTTTTGTTTACGTTAAAACGAAGAGAAGAATTTGGAGTTGTCAGTATTTATAAGTTATTATGATGGTATTTTACTGATCCGACCCACTTATGATCAAATTGGGCTGAATATGGAACATATGGCCGTATGATTGAAAACTGTGGGTTAGAGTATACTGTATGTCTCTTTTGAAAAGAACTGGATAAAGTGAGGATGGAAGACTCATCGGCGTATTCCTGACTGTTTGCGTTCCATAAAAAACATACCTGTGCTCAAGAAATGTCAGACAGTGAGTGAACGTGCAGCCGTGTAATGTGTGTAACGGTGGATGGATGTCACCGCCACCGGAGCTGACACACTCTGCCATGTTCCCTCCACCTCTGAGCAGCAGCTGAAGGGCTTCATCCACAGATCAGCCCATCCCAGAGAAGGACAGATCCCTATTGTCAGTGGACACAAAGGGCCACGCTGTCTGTCTGTCCGTCCGTCTGTCTGTCACTGTCCTCGCTGCGAGGATGATGAGTGCTGTCAGCCTTTCAGCCTCTGCCACTTTCATCACTGGTTTAGACTCAGACAGGAGATGCTGATTTGCTCTCCGTTTTGCAGGTAGACCGGAATCTCAAATTCTGACGCAGTTTATTTTATATCTAGATGACAATACACATAGTCTAAGAATAGAGCACATTTTCTCTTAATTAATGAATACTTTATATAAAATGAATACATGGAAAAACGTGGCCATATTTAATAGTTTATTACCTTTGTGCAAATTCTCATCTAAAGTGAAGTAAATGTAAAGTACAAACATTGGCATCTTTGGCAAAACGTCACAGCTATGATCATTTTAGCGCAGTTTTCAATATTTGAAAGTAGAAATACTAGATATAGACCCTTTTAAGCATGCAACAAAATGTATAAAAATAATAAATATAGGTCTACAATATGAATAGGGTAGATGTTATTTAAACCAAACATAATTGCACTTAAACTTTTTTCATAGTTCTCCTGTTCTGTCTTGGGGCAGTGATTGTATTTACCTTTTGCAAGCACTCATTTATGAAAGACTGCTTGTCAGAACAGCCTTGTAACAGATGTGTATGATGATAAATGTACGTACAGGGTCAGAGCTACAGGGTAGGATTAAGGTTAGAGTAAGAACATAAAGCATACAGTACAGTAGTGTCTGCATGTGTGTTCAGGAGAATCCAGCAGTACATTTAATAGCATTTTCATTCCTGCACAATGCCTTATATAAACTTGAGTGTGAAAAGGCTTTATCTTTTATATGGTAGTTTAAAAAGACTATTTAATATCACAAACAGACCCACTGTAATTGTGTTATAAGACAATAAAATTAGGAAAACCAGTTCTTAAATTGTGCCTTTAATAATGACAGTGCTCATACAGTAGCTCTAGCTTTGGTTGATAATGAAATTTAACATCTAGAGTTAGACTTGTGTCATGGTTAAGTAGATCAACAATAGAGTCTTCGATTTTTCACTTGGCATCAATATTAATACTGATACGAGGCCGTAGTCAAAGAATCCAGTCGTTTTCTCTGTCATTGTTCTTCAGGCATGTTCTGTGTTTTTTCCACTAAACTGTCACTTTGATTTTTCATGGCGTTTTCTGCAACTGAATCCCTCTTTTGTAACCAGTTAACTAGATTTTGAAGGAGCGAAAAGAACGCCGGAGTGTAATCACCTTTCTTTTCTGGCGGCTGTGGAAGAACCCTACAATTACAGTGATCATCAAAGCATGAAATGAAATTATTAAGGACAAGAACACTCAAAAAGGCCTGGATAACCATCAAAATAAAGATGTAGAGGGAGGAAAAACAGTCAGATTTTCAACTAATAGTTATTTTCATTAGCTGTTAATCTGGTTTTTGTTTCAGTAGTTAATTGATTCATTGCCTCTTTGATAAAATATAAAAAATAAAACAAGCAATCCTCCAAAACAAAAGGCATTCATTCACTATTGTTTTGACATTTGACTCCAGGTTGCAGCTCTGGCTTTTATTGCTTTAAATGAAAAAGCAGCAACACATTTTCTACTCTGTAAAAGTTGTGCACTCGGTTTACTTTTGAAAAAGCACAAGAACTTTTATTATTAACTTTAATTGAGGTGTCTAAAGTTATGCAAAATAGAATGTTGATATAGTCATGTGTCTAAGCAGCATTTTAAATTCAGCCAGGTCAGTGATTCTATATAAACAGTCCTGTGCAGAAGTCTTATTCTACCTTTATCTTTGTTGTTTTTTCAGGGTTTAAATGATCATACATGTTTATATCTCATTCTCTTTTCTTCAGATATAACAAGAAAATACAGCAAATATGTGCACAGCCTTAAAAGACACGCAAAACTGAACTAAACGTGTTGTAAAGGTTGAAGTCACTATTTTGTGTGACCTCTGACCCCATGACAAGAAGCAGCACAAACAATTAGAAATATCTGACATGTATTGAATTAAATCTGATATAAAACATCAGAAAATTAATGCCATTAATCTGATATTGTCTGGACAAAAGGGTTAAAGACATGTTAAGTGCAAGGGGAGGTCACATTAAATATGACCACTTTGGTTTATAGAAGCTGATTTTAACCTGAATCTCCTGTTTTTCCTGCTGTACATACTTCATATATATACAGTATATCACATTGGATCTAAATAAAGAGACAAATGCATATGTGTGGACATTGAACTTTACTGAACCGAAAACTCAACATGTTGGACTAGGACTTTTACACAGTATTGTACCAATGTTCCCTATTTCTTTTTTCTTTTTAAATGGTCTAAATCTACAAAGTAACTATGTAATGGAAATAAACACTTCAATATCCAGAGTATGGACAATACTTGGTGTATTAATGCACTGCCACCAGCCTTTAGTCATCATGCAAACTAGCATCAATATTAATAGTAATATTAGTTTTTGGACACAAAATTTTACACAATATCAAATATTATCATGAACTGTTTTTGCGGAAAAATCTTTTGTTTCAAAAGGTGTGACTGCATCAGACAGACACAAATAAATGCAAATGATTTTTTTTTGGTTTATTATTAACAAGAAAAAATAACTAGAACTAAATTATTGACAGTTCCAACATGTCATGTCCTGGATGTGTTTCATTATCTGCTGAAACCTCCAGTTTTGACCTTGATGGAACTGAGCATGTGCAGAAGGAAACGTGGGTTTGGAGAACGGAACAATACTTGGCAGAGTTCAATGACTGAAGAGTGATTCTTAATGCAATATATCTCAAAACCATGAGGTGAACAGGAATTTTTTTCCACCACTGTAGTACAGATCAGCTAGATAAAGAGATAAAGATAAAGATAAGATATGACCTTATTGATCCTACCATGTAATATTGCATTGTTTACAGCAGCAAAAATACAAAAAAAACAAAGTGCAGAAGACAGGTAGAATATTTAGGAGTAAAAATGGGAAATATAGAAGAGTACCTGCAATTTAAATGACTTTTCCTGTACATGCATATATATTATTTACATATTTACAATAATCCCAGTGCAAGTGCACATTTAAATGTATCTTTACATATTTCTTGTGCATTAATGTCAGGAAACTCTGCAGTTATTTATTGAAGTGTTGAATACACATCAGAACTTTTCTGCTTTGCTGCGTGAAGTCTTTTGCGTTCCCTGGGTAAAGACTGTAATGTTTGCTAAGTAAGCTGCCAAACCAAAGGCACTCCCAGAGCACCGGCCTCCGCTACTTTGTTTGCTCTTCCTGCGACAGGAAAACTCTCTCCCATGCTTCCTCTCCCTCTCAGGCTGTTGCCGTGTGGTTTATCTCCCACAGTGGGTAAAACATTAGGCGTCTGCTGCTCGGCTGAGGTGATTCCTGATAATTCCACTTCCACTGCAAAATCCATGCATATCTCTGCCTCTACGTAAATAAACAAACACCAAAAAGTAGTTTAACCCTTTCGTGGATGACATTACTGCAGTGGATAGTTATTCAGTCTTTAATTAAAGCTACATTATTTAAATGAACTGAATGAATCGATATTTTTTTAACATTGTTGTAGGCCTAAATCTATTCTAGGATAAAAATGCAAAAATGTGTATACTTTATACACACATTATGTATGCTTTGTTTGCTATGGCATTTATTTATTTATTTATTCATTTCTTGCCAAATGTAATTAGACAGACTTATTTTTCAATTGTTTTATTCATGTGTTCATAGTTTGTTTCAAAATGAGCCCATAAACACTAAATTATTATTGTTATTATTATTATTATTATTATTATTATATTTAAAGTAATGGGGCTTTTTAAAAAAATACCAAAAAAAGTATAAAGAATAATTTAAAAAAATAATAATAATAACAGTACATAAATAAATAAAACCAAAAAAATAAAAAATGGGTTGTTGTGGAAATAGTGCGCCCCAATACTGATAGCAAAGATCTGGAATGTTTTCTTTCATGTAGTTGCATAATTTCATAAACGCACCATACATTGCAATATTGTAACATAAATGTAAAGTTAAATAACAAACTAAGTACAAATAGGCGACCACAGAGCAGCTACCAGATGGTAAAACATAGACGGGTTTAAATATTTTTTAATGGCTGTAGACAGATGTATTTGTTTTGTTTCAGGTCATAAATGACCTTTTAGAATCTAAAGCTAAAGTTTGTTCACAGCTTAATCTTTTCTACTTTATGTCACTGTGTTTCAGTGACTGAACTTTCCCATAATCTCTTATTCATGACATGGTGGACAGTTCCATTTTACACTGACATAATGAGTTCTTAAAGCAGCGATTTGTTCTCTTTGTGGATGTGTTTATGCTTAAAACATTAATACCAGTACATGTTAAACTGTTGATGCATGGAATCAACTACTGAAGAAATCCAGTTGGATATGTCTTATGTCAAAAATACCACTAGTTTATTAACAATCCATGCATGAAAGGGTTAATAGCTCCTGTTTGTTTTCTGTGTGGCGTCTGAGCCCAATAAGAGGTGAGATGAAGCTTCACACTTAAAATTGAAAGCGCTCCTGTGTGAAGCGGACCCTCAGGTGGTACATCCACTGCCTTGTATTTGGTTCAGACGCCTTGTCCTGCCCTCCTGGCCTCTTTCTTTATCAAACACCAGCCTCCTCTCGGCCTGGGGAACGGAAAAGCAGCAGTCCACTTAAAGCATGTCCTGTGCAGCTCGACAAGGTTATTGATCCTGGTTTAGAGAAAGAACCACATGATGAATAACAGCGTCTGTCCGATCATGAATTACCTCAGTGTCATTGTCACCTCATACAGTAGACCCTGGACACTTGTCTGTTCGGCTGACGCTCAATATTTCTACCATACACACACATATACACACACACAAACGCACACGTTTTACCTTGACGTGATATCAGCCCCTGAGGAATCTCATCATTGAGGCGCTGCCGCCTCCTAAATCCTGTTTACCTCTCATACACACATAGACAAACACACACTGAGGGTAAATCCTGTCGGCCTGTGGAGTGGTACACAATATGGACAAAAGTATTTGGACACGTTGAATTCAGGTGTTTCTTTTCTAACAGAGGTCTAGGATACAAAACAATAATGACTAATGTCATAATATAGTTTAATATTGGGATAAATATCATTGCATTGGTTTAAATTGTTATCTTTGCTTCCAAAATGCCTCAGAGATGGTTTTTACTTAATTCCTCGATATTGATTTTGGTTTTTTTTATCCATGACTATGATTTTAAATGGTCTGTCTCTAAATTTCTAAAATATTTTTCATGTTCTGACTGTAAATGATAATTTTCTACCATGATTCACCATCTATTTTCTTCACATCTCACTTAGGAAGAAAAATCTCCCATTAAACTTTAAGGAAATATTGATGTTTATATCTCAGATCATCATGAACAGGACATCTTACAGCTGTAACCATGATGTGTCCCAATATTTTTGTCCATATAATTTATAAACATCAATATTTCCTTCAAGTTTAATTGGAGATTTTTCTTCCTCAGTGAGATGTGAAGAAAGTAGATGGTTAGT
>JAPQRQ010000009.1:28498507-28512015 GCA_037367365.1 Apogon talboti
GACAGTAATTACTACAAAGCAACTACTTATGCAAACAGCAAATTAGGAATGTCAAATTCACCTACATCTAAATCTTTGTACCTCCTGCACACCAAGGGGCGTAACGTAGCCAATTCTTGACTATGTCGCTGAAGGCCTGCTGTGTAAGTTTTCTGTCATACTGTCGAGCAGCAACTGAAAGACATGAATACAAAAGTTGTATGAGATAGCTTCAATCTAATTTCATTAATAGCAACTGCATTTCATCACATTTCTTATCCCCCCCCCCAAAAAAAAAATAAAATAACTCAAAGTTCTTTCTTGTGTGGCATTAACCATTACCACTCAATAACAGAAGACAGCCAGGAGTATTTTAAGGTGTTAACCCTTAAGGGGTCTAAGCCTACTTTGGCTGTTTTTGAGTACTTTTGATTTTGCCTTTATATACACCATATAAAAAAAGTTTTTCATACCCATGTTTGATTTTTTTTCCCCAGTACAACTTCATCTATATCAGACTATTATATTTTCACTTTGACCTACTATATCAACACACAGGGCCAAAAAACTACACAAAAAATATAAAGTCCGATTTGAAAATTATATAATTTATTTCATAAATAACACAAACATGCCTACTGAATATTTTCAAAGACTGTAAAAGTGAACATAGGTTCCAAATAATGTATTTTTGAGTTCAAATTGTGATAAATTCAAACTATATGCAAGTATTTCTCTTAAAAGCATTCCTTTACATATGCGTTTTCCTATCATGGACATCACTCCCTTATTAGGACGAACTGGAGCAAAGTTCATTACACTCATCTTCAGAATCTTCTAGTTCACAAAACAAACTGAAGGTTTTACGCACATCCGAAGTGCGCTTTATCACTGCGCATCTCTCCTCTACAACCGCTCCTTGTCCCGAGCTAACTGGCTAACCGCGCTCTCTCCCCCTGTCGCGTTCCTATACCTCAGACAAACACTGTAAAACTTAACTATAACTCCCCGTCTCTCTCCTACTTATGAAAAAAAAAAACCTACAGATCGCTTAATAGTCACTAAAACATCCGTAATTCGCTAAAACCTGTGGCCTGCTAATCTCTGGTCTCAGGGTCCCGGTTTCCGCATCCGGTTCAGGTGGGGGTCATCCCCGCCCTTACCTGCAAATGTAGATTAGAATTCGCAGAATCTGCCAGTTTTTTCCGTTTTGAAAAATTACAAAAAAATGATGGAGATATACTAAAAAAATATAACACCCGCCCTACCTCATTTTTTCTACTTATATTCACGTTTGTTTTCTCTCATTTTCAAAACGTCATATCTCCGGTTGTATTTGCTCTATCAACATTAACTAAAAAGTGGGAGAGTGTTTCAGGTCCGCACTTTCAAATGTAATTGTCCGACTTCGACGCTACCGTCGAAAACGTAATGTGATGTAGCAACGTGTCCCAGAGAGTCGGATATTTGTCAAATTAGCAGTAGTGTTTCACCAAAGGAGCTAGTTAGCAGCTAACGCTAGCTACAATTTTAGCGGTACTGATTCTACTTTATTGCCGTCTGAGTGTCTCACTTATATGAACAGATCTGATTGGCTGCATATCGTACGACTTCAGTTAAATTGCCTGCAATTGGTCCATTTGCTGAGTGGTACGAATAACAACCTGCGCGTACTAGCTTGCTAAACCGATGGTTTAAATAAAACTTGAATAAAATCTGTTTCAGTAGTCTTTGGTCTTGGTCAAGACCTGCACACTTGTACACTCTCACAGTTAAATTAACAGAGGGTCGGGAAATACTGAAGAACCTTTCTAAATATTTTTCTATCTTAAGGTTAGAACTGCTAAAATCGTAGCTAGCGTTAGCTGCTAACTAGCTCTATTGACTTTAACCACATAAAATACTTACAGCCATCTTTTTTCATTGAGCGGTGTTTAATTCCACACCAAAAAAAACTTTTAATAAGTTTGGTAGAATCGGTTTGAAATTAAATATTAGTCCTAGTAGACCCCGTCGCCTAATGCAAAGAAAATTACTGATATGTCACATAGATAGGCCTACCATTTTACACCGTTAAACAACCAAGTGCACAAGCTACCGCAGGTATTTATTTAATCAGAATTCAGTTAAAACTTACCGTGCCTTCAGGTGAAGAGAAATGACGTTCAAAATGGAGCTTGCTGACTGTAGCTACTTGGACCGTTCCAAATAAGTCCATAGGTGACTTTTTTTTGCTTGTTCTGTGTTGATGTTTGTTTTTTTCCTTACTTAGATGTTTGTTTTTTCTTACAGGTTACACACATAACATAAGATTTACACATGATAAAAATATCACAATCAATTGTCCACAGCACATCGTGTTTAATTTCAAATATATGAAACCCCCTCCCATCAAATGGTTTCACCTAGAGCAGTGCCCCCAAGCGTCCCGCTGATTGTATGACAACATTGATTCAACATTGATCTGTTTGCCATTCAACCAATTTAAAGATTAAAGATAAATTCAACCATAATTCAACGTTGATTCAATGACATTTTTTCAATTTCAGATTTTTTCAGTGGTTGATCCACCATTACTTTTCAACCATAACCATAACTCAACCATTTTGATCAAAACTCAACGTTGAAAAAACATCATTTGCTATATGGGCTGGCATGTGTTGAATGAAACCTGGAATAAAAAATCAGAAAGTGAACAAAAGGATTAAAGACATGTTAAGTGCAAAAGGAAGGTCACACTACATACAACCACTTTGGTTTATAGAAGCTGGTTTTTTCACTGAAACTTTTGTTTTTACTGCTGTACATCCTACAGTAAAATATGTATAGCAGTAAAAACAAAAGTCACACTAAATACTGACTTTAACCTTTAGAACCCATTGAGTTCCGTTTTTTGTGTGTCTTTTAAGGCTGTGCACATATTTCCTGGATTATCTTGTATCTGAAGAAAAGACACTGAGAAATAAATATGCATGTTCATTTCAACCCTGCAAAAACAACAAATCTAAAGGCTGCCTAACACTTCTGCACAGTAGTGTACATAGCTGATATTCATTGGTTTCTGAATTGTTGATGCACAGATGCAGGTGGTTAATCATCCTTTCTTTGAGTGAGAATAAAGGTGAATAATTTACAGGCTGTTTTTGTCCTTTTCTCAGAGATAAAATTAAAAAATAAATAAATAAATAAAAATAAATTTGTATTTATTTATTTATTCATTTATTTATTTATTTAGAAGATCTGGATGCCATCTCCTTTAGAAAGCTAAAGTTTAATGCTAAAAAGATATTGGTTACTGATTTTAAGCAGGAAGTTTTAAATCACAGTAATGATCAGATAAATGAGTGCACAGGCAGTTTAATATGATCTTAATTCATGTTGAAATAAAATCCTCTTGTCCTTGACTGAAACGAGACTGAGTAAAAATACAATTCTGAGAGAAGGCGGATCACACTACAATAGTACACTACTTACAGCTATGCAACCATGTAAACAAATCAGACAGGAAATGAAAAGCATTAAATTATATAAATTTTAACATTTCTGAGCTTGCCAACACATTCAACTGTAAAGACAACGTTTCTGAATCCACTGTTCCTTGTCTTTTACGACAGTGTGAACATACAATATGTGCACTGAGCTCACAGATGTTACTCTTGAGTTTTTCTGGGAGATGACAGCTTGACGTTTTGCTGCTTTTATGTCAGAATCCTGTGGTGAAAGAATGCCCGACGCAGTGTGTTTTCCCACAGGGAGGTTCCCATTATGACACATCTGAGCAAAAGCACAGAGGACGACTGATGCGACACACACCTCCTCCTTTCCTTCACTTGTGGGGAACATCACATTCACTTCCATTCATTTCCAGTTGTTTTACCTGAACCGTAATCTTAACCACTACCCCGTAACCTTTACTTAGCCCAAGTCATCACCTTGAAATTGAATGATTTACTTTATGGGGTCTGTCTGAAGTGGGTTCCAGGTTTTGGGACCCCATAAAAATAGAAACAACATACCAACACACACCTCCATAAAAACATGGAGCGGTGACAGAGCCGTGTACCCCAGAGGTTCCTGTTGCCACATTTTTCATTTTATCAAGCCCTGTTAATCTCACTTTGTATGGAGTTGCTATGGTTACTTGTTAGATCCAGATGGTCCCAGAGGCAAAGGAGTCTTAAATGTGTATGCGAACATGAACGCAGCATGAAATATTTAACAACAGACAGTTTCATCACAATGCCAATGAGATTCTTTGTAAACTTGAAATTTGGTATTAACATCCCCTCATTTACACCCATACTTAACATGATTTGTTAAGACCAGAAAGGGTGATTTTTAGTCGTGTAAATCAACTTTGTGCATGGTTTGGGTTTATTGGCCCAAATCAACCCTGTCATAGTAATATTTACAAATGAGGCATTTGTGATGAACAGCCTGTGTATAGATCATCTCTCGTGACAAATCTGTGACACGCTATGAGTCTGTGACATATTGAGGTGTTTATACTCTGCAGCTAATCGCTTTACGATCGTGGCACAGTCTGTACACAAAGTCTGTCTGTTTTTTAGTGTTGCACAGGAATTTTTTCCATTTAATTGGTGTGTGTCTGTCCGCGTGCCATCACCTGCTCGGCTGGCAGAAGCACGGCAGTAGAATCCAAAATCTCAAACAAACACAGCCTTCACACCTGGAGTATACAGGGTGTCCATAAAGTCTCTTTACAATTTAACTCATTTATTACTAAAGCAAATGCATAGACAAATCTGTGGAAATTATTACAAAATAAAGAGTAGATATTAAAGTTTTGGGTTTTTTTTTGGTTTTTGCTTTTTTTGCCTCATTTAATACACCATTAGTTGCACAAAGCACATCAAGATGGTACTTGATTTGTCTCCATGTTGTCTGGATCATATCCTCGTCAGTGGTTTCAATGGCATCAGTGATCTTTGGCTTCAGGTCGTTGACAACCTGTATCTTTGTTCGATACATGACATCTTTAACATAACCCCATAGAAACAAATCCAGGGGAGTGGTATCCAGTGTTGTATAAAGTACTGGAAAGTCACACTTGTGTAGAAGTACAGGTACCCTACCAAAAAATTACTTTGGTAGAAGTTCAAGTCACCAACTGAAATACTACTCAAGTTAAAGTCTTTAAGTATCTAATATTTACTGAACTGAAGTATATCAAGTAATCTGCAATTAAATGTACTCAAGTAATGCAAGCAAAAGTACAAGTAAATGTTAATAACAACCAAAGGCAGTCAGAATGTTGAATATTACGCTGCTGCTCACATCAGCAGACTGCCGACATGTTGAGTGTGGACTGTCGTTTGCACTTGTTTGTTACGCGATTAGGCCCAACGACAAATCAGCTTCCTGACTTTGTTGCAGTCACCGTGAATCTCAACGGTGAAAACACCAAATTTCCTTTATATCTATGTTTTTTTGGGTTTTTTTTAAACACTCTTTTTATTGAAATTACAACAATGATAACAAAAACCAAAATCCAAGAACATTACACCTGCATTCACATGTATATACAAAAAAAAAAAAAAAAAAGGGGCTGCTCTTATTTAGTTAGTGTTAAAGAAATCTATGAAGGGCTGCCAAACTGAATAAAATAACTTTACATTGTCTTTTAGTGAGAATCTGATTTTCTCCAAATATAAGTGTTGCATAATGTCATTCAGCAGAATCTGATGAGTCGGAGGGTTTTTGTTCTTCCAGTTTAACATATATCTATGTTTATTGTATCGAGGAATGATACCGTGCATTAAAAATGTATCAGAGTAGAAGTATGCAACTGAGTTAGGAAATGTAGTGAAGTAAAAGTAGAATAAAAAATACTCAGTAAAGTACAAATCCTGCCAAAACATACTTGAGTGCAGTAGTGAAGTATTATTACTTTGTTACTATACAACACCATCCCTTCCAATCCACCGGTCTGGAAATGTTTGATTTAGGAACCCACCAACATGCAGTCCCCAAAAGTGGTGGTGCACCAACTACCTGGAAAATAATGGTTAGTTGAAGGTCATCCAGTTGTGGTGCCACATATTCAGTCAAAAGGTCGAGGTCAACATTTGCACTTAATTGATCTCTTGTTGAAGAAAAATGGACCAAAATACAATGTGATTTAAAAACTTTGATAACCATTGAGTACATACAGCAGAACAAATCTGATTCACATATCGCATCAATTGCTTTTGTAATAAATGTTTTAAATTGTAAAGGGACTTTGTGGGCACCCTGTATAACAACATAAGTCCAGAAGCGGACAGCGGAGGACCTCCAACATGGCAGTGGCAGTCTTTTACGTAAACACGCCCCCTCTCTGTGACCGCCTGTTTATCTCCCAGTTTGTTTTCCCGTCTCGCTCTGTGTGGTTCATCCATCTGTGCCCGGTTACATGGGCAGGTCCGTCAGTCTGTCCGTCATGCCACTCCTGTCACAGCCAAACTCTGTGCGCTTATCCGTCTCTCTCGGTTCAGTGGCGAACATTAAGAAGACTGATCTGAGATTGAGCCCATGTGAGACTGATTGCTTTTCAGCACCGCGGTTTCTGACAACGATATTGATGAATGGGCTCAGGAAAGATGTGGCATAGAATAACATTTTGCTGTAATATGATGCTGGTGTCATAAAGTCCTAATGTGTTCCATTTATCTAAGCTCGCTGGCACTTTTTAATCATGCAGATCAATACAAACACGTCAAACACTGTGTGTGTGTGTGTTAACGTACACCATATGTATGTATTGATGTGCATTTATTATACAACAGATAATATGTGTGTATGTGCATTACTGAGCGCTCGTTTGAGACTGTAAGTATGATGTGGGTGCATAACTACACTAATATATTCACAGTGCATGGAGAAATCTTATTACTCTTCATACAATTATACAATATACAACCATAAAATCCATAGTCTATTTGCAGCACAAATGTTGTTTGTATTGGGTCAATATTCAATTCAATTTCTTACCATGTTTGTGAGTAAACTGACTTGTTACATGAAGAGAAAATCAATTGAGAATAAGAGGTGACTAAAATCCACTATAACACCAATTATGTTTTTATTGTCGGCAGACGTGTATTGATTATAAATGTGTTACTATGAGTATCACTGGGACTATAATGTTCACCTATAAATGATCATGTCCAGGTGTGAGTTTCTGTTTAAAGGATATAGAGCAAGGGAGTCAAACATATGGCCCACAGACCAAAACCGTCCCTCGGAATTAATTTGCAAAGTGTAAAAATTATACAAAAGATATTAACAGTCACTGAGTCTTGACAAGTTCTTTTTGACGATAAAGTTAAATGCTATATTTTTCAGTTCCTGATGCGTTTGACTAAATGTTTTGTGTATTTGTAGATCCACTGTGACCTGTAAGTTGTAATGCACATGTGTAAATGATAAGCTGAGGCAGAATATTGTTAAAACTGCACTTGTTTTAAAAATTTCAGGTTGTTTGTGTCATTTGTATTTTTAAATGATAGTTTGTAAATGTAAACAGTTTAATAATGTATTTTTTTGCACAAAATTTTAACAATGAGAAAAATTTGGAGTTGTCATTATTTCTAAATTATTTTGCTATTTTTTTTTTTTACATGAGATCTGAACTGAAATGAGTTTGACAGCCCATAATATTATGTAGAAAGTTGTGATGAGTGTTTTCAGTGGTTCACCTAACAGGAATATGTTTACTTTGCAGCCAGTGCCATCATATCTGTGGTTTTCCTCAAGGAGACAGTGCGAGCATCTGACATTGTTGGTAAGCGAATGTGATGTAAAAAAAAAAATTAATAAAAAACAAAATGTTCTTCTCTGATAATTTGCCAGAGAAAAACATTCAGTCTGAATAAGACCAAAATGAAAAAAACATGCTATCATCCCTTAAAATTGATCTGTTGTTCTGACTGTTCAACAGACCTATCTTCTGGTCTGTGAAAATCTATTGTTTGTCCTCACAATTTACAATCTGCTGCTAAATGACATGATTACAATGATGATTACCAAACCTGAGACTGAAAACTCATATCAGCGGGACACAGTGTTACATATTGTACTATTAGGAGAGTTAGACAAACCAAAAACTGATGTATACTATTCTCTGTGCGTTGGACTATGTATAACTGTGTATGTGATGAATAAAACCTGTCTTAAGTAGCAGGAAAAATGTTAATTTAACCTAAAATACAGCTCAATGTGAAGCAATATGCATGAAATCTGAGGATACTCGGCACTGAAACTTCAAATTACAAGAAATACATTGCAGATCAGTCATTAGAAATTTAGCCTCAGATGATAATTAAGGAAGTACATCCTGATTTATGTTAAATATTTTAAAATAATGAACCTGAAGCACAAGTAGTAACATGCATTGCATTGAATTCCATTCTAAGATGTAACTCATTAAGCACTGGTTAGTAATGTTATCATGATAAAATGGAAATATTCTCCAACTAGTACATACAAACTGTATGTTAATGAATCTCTCCACTCTGGAAACTAAATATTTCAATAATCTAACAACACTGACAGTAATTTATCGAGTTCTGATATGAGAAAAGCAAAGTAAAAATTCTCTAGTGAACAGATTAATCACTTTAGGGATTTGCAAACTTCAAATTACAAGAACTGCAGATGACTAATTAAATATTCATTGCGCATTAACAGAAGGCGAGCGCTTTTCAGAAAACTCCACATGGTTATTACTTAATGTTTGGTTCAATAATAACTTTATCAGAGCTAATTAATAATTTGCTAGTCCACTCACGTATGGCACATTCATACACAGATTGCAAATTAAAATTAGTGCATTTATTAGTAGTAGAAAGAGCCAAGGAAGGCAGAAGTACTTCATTTGTAGTCCTATAAACACTCCAATATGTCATGCTTTTTGCAAGTAGCATCAGCTGTACCAACTGGAAAAACAAATGTTATTTATGCTTGTCATGAATGACCTGTTGATACAAATACCCTGTAAGGTGAGATATATATTATATTGACAAAAGTATTGGGACGCATTGAATTCAGCTGTTTCCTTTCTAACAGGGGTCTGAGATACAAAACAATATTGTTTTATATTGTGATGAATATGATTGTATTGGTTAGTTTGGTTTAAATTGTTATTTTTGCTTCCATAATGCCTCATAATGTTCTCTCAACATTGATTTAATTTATTTTCTTTATTCATGACTATGATTTTAAATTTTCTACCTCTAAATTTCTAAAATATTTCTTCATGCTCTGACTGTAAAAAAAGTTTTGTACTACACCTAACCATCTAGGAAATATGGATGTTTACACCTGAAATCATCATGAACAGGACATCTTACAGCTGTAGCCATGATGTGTCTCAATATTTTTGTCCATATAGTTTATAAACATCAGTGTTTCCTTAAAGTTTAATGGGAGATTTTTCTTCCTAAGTGAGATGTGAAGAAAGTAGATGGTTAGTGTGGTAGAAAACTATTATTTACAGTAGTAGTAGCAGCGGCCCAGACCCTGTTAGGAAAACACCTGAATTCAACAAGTACTGTTGTCCACATAGTGTAAATGGTTCATGTAAAGTCAGTGGATCTGAATCTCCTCACTATCGTCTCATCTCTTTTCTGTTCAGGTGGAACTCTGGCAATAACAGGAACGTATCTCCTGGTGACCTTTGCCCCCCACACTTCCACACACATCACAGCCCATCTGGTCCAGTACTACTTCGTCAGCTGGTACTTCCTGCTTTACCTGGTACGTGTCACTGCATTAAAACCCTCCTGTCTGTGTCATCTACACTACATGGACAAAAGTATTGGGACACGTTGAATTCTGGTGTTTCTTTTCTAACAGGGGTCTGGGATACAAAACATTAATGACAAATGTCATAATATAGTTTTATATTGAGATTAATATCATTGTGTATGTGTATATAGTATATGTGTTTGTAGGATGCTGTTGTTTCTTGCTGACTGATATAAAAATCTGATGGTTGACGCTGCAGGTAAAAATGTCAGAAAGGCCATGTGACTGTGACAGGTGCTGCTGTTTGATATCGAAAGGCAGGAGAAAACATGGTGATGTTGTTTTCACTGTAGATGATTAACCTGTTCTGACCAGATGGTGACAGAGTGACATGGATTTATTTATTTATTTTAGACAAAACACATAATTCCAACACAGAGGATGAAATCTGATGAGCTGTGCATGGACACATTGACCTTTAAATAGACATTTATAAAACTACTATTATGATAAATACAATGAAATACATATGATAAGAGTCATGGTGCTCAAACTGACCCTTCACTAATAAGCCCCTCCCCCAAAACAGCTGCTGTCCAATCGTACATTAGCAACCTTAACTAAGTACCGGCGACAAGTGACGGATGACCTAATGTCAAATAAATGCTTATATATTTAGTGACTTACTGTGGTACCAGTGATTAATGTTTGCTATTCATCAACTAGAAACATTACACCACTGTTTTTATTCCTAATTAAAGTCAGAATTTAATAGAATGTAGCTTGAAGTGCCCATAAGGACACATTTATAAAAAAAGGCATAGCGTTTTGGTTTAGAGTAAATCAAAATACAATACCTGGAACATATATTTGACAAAAAATGGAGAATCTTTCAGAACTAAGTAAGTCTGTGTCTTTTCATATTTGATGGTGAGACACTATGTTTTATTCTGTTATTTTCAGAACCTGATTATATATGTGATGTTTCTGATAATACTAAGGTGATAATACTCTAATAGAATGTAACAGATGAATGAAGACCATACAGCGTATTATATCATGCCCGATTTATATAAAACAACTTTCAATGGTGAATCTGAGATTGTAATAATGTGCCTTCATTTACCTCAGGGAGACATTCTGTAAAAACTGATATTGCTTGTGTTTTTTTTTTCCACTCTGTTTTACAAAACCCTCCGCTCACCTCAGTCTGCAGATGCATTAACACTTACCCATGTGCTTTTCTACTCATCTACTCCAATTTTGCCGGGATGGCATAAACACAGCCGTTACCATAGAGATGAATCTGGCTCAGAGCTGAAGAAAAGTGTTTTCTCTTGACAAAAATGTAAATGTTTGCCTCAGATGTTACACTACTCTTAGTCTTAACCACCTTCAGTGTTTTTTTAGCAGCATAAGGTCATATCCCGCTGAGTTTCCGATGATGCCAGAAACAGCAGAGACGCGGCGCTCTGTTTTTCACCTTTCAGGTTATGTTTGTCTTGTAAAAATGCAGGATTTTGTGTAAATCAGAGTAAAGGAGTGAAGGAAAACGGATGACACCTGTGATCTGCTGAAGACACTACAGGCAGAAGTCCTGAACTTCCTCCTACAACAACGCAGCACGAAATTAGAATATGCAAGTTCATGAAGGATCTAATCTATTCAATGCCCACAGTAAAACCCACACTGTTCATGTGTTTATTAGTTTTATGCTGGATTTCATTCAATAGAAGGTCTCTCTTAAGGATACTCAAGGACAACAGAATTTCATCTGAACATACTTGATGAAAAAATGATTATTTATTAGTATTATTTTATGTTTAGATTATTTTTATGTTCATTTGTGCACCTGATTTAATGGCAAATAGTGTGAAGAATTAGTGATTTGTGCCTGTGTGTTTAGAGTTCAAACATACAAATTTTAACTAAATCAAGAAACTTTAAAATGTATCCCAGTACCTCCGTCTGCTCAGTGTCAAATGGGAATAAATAAATCCTCCAAATTGAGATTGTTAAATTGCAGCCTTTTGGTGTTTTATATAATTACAGAGGCTGATATTGTGATAAAATGGGATATTTTGAGAAGAAAGTTGTAGTGTTTGAAGAAAAAAATTCATAATATTACAATAATGAGAGAAAAAAAGATATGAGAATAAGCATTAAATAGTCAATAAGTTTTAGTCACTCATTCCAAGATAATGTGATGGACTGAAAGACTTTATAATTTTAACTATTTATATTTTTTTATAATGAAGATTTCTTTGTTAATGGGTTAAATAACAATGAAAACAAAATAAAGAAATGGACGGTAACACTGGTTTCATCCAAAATGTCATTTTAAATATGCCTATCTGCCAATAATTTTGCAATGGGTGCTTCCATAATGCCAAGTGTTGGTTAAATTCTACAAACACATTAATAAATACCAAATAAATCTGACATTGGGACAAAAGAATGAAGGAACCACTGAGATCAACAGTAAATGTAAATATGGGCTCATTAATTGGCAAGAAACAGGCCATTGCTCCGCTTATTCTATTTACAATCTAATTATAAATTTCTCAGCCTGTTATTAGTATAGTTTTATCATATTAACTTATACACTTAGATTAATAGTTAGAAAATTAGCAGTACCCATATACTGTATATTGACTTGTCCAAATAAATAAATTAAACTTCAAGTAATAAACGAGTAATTTCAGAGTGCCGTATGTGTTTCACTTGTCGCTCAGGCTTCTGACTCCAATATTTTAATATCATGTCAACATTATTGCACTGAAACTCCTTCAGAGTCCTGTATAATCCACATTCTGTTTACATACACTCGATTATCTGCTCATAATCCATCCAACCAAACAGAGATAGTCCTCAAAGACCATAAGATAAGACTTGCAGTTTCTTCAGAGCGTTAGCTGCTGATGGAGACGGTGTGTATGTGGCCACGGTAGCTGTGCAATCGTTATTCAGGACACAGCTTTTTCTCTCCACAACCTCACATTCCACCTCTGAATCGAGTTGTGTTTGCTGAATGAATGCGAGCAGACAGAAATGAAGCTGCAGCACGGAAAGCCAAAGAGAAATGTTGATAGTCAGAGAAAGTACAGATGGGAGTAACTGAGATGGCCTGAGTGTAACTGGTCGAAACGATTGATGCACCGGGTTCAGTCTACGTAAGGACAAACTATGACCCCAATTCCAGGGAAGTTGAGGCGCCGTACTAAACAAATAAAAATAGGACCAATGTCCCTGTATGTCACCGCCATGTTCTACCAAGAATCAATAACAAGATGAATGTGTGAGGTTGTCAGGTTCTGTTCTATGTTAGAGTCCTGTGGTCTGGATGAAGGAGATCAATCTCCCAATAGAAGTGGGTGGTACTTTGACTGGAGGAGAACTCAACTAATTCAAAATCCATATATGACTTCTGTCAGTGATCAATAGTAACATAGTAATATGTTACAACCCATCAAAAACGGTCCATTATAAGTAATGGCAAATTTTTAATATTTCAAAAATTCGTCAAAAAAAATCACAAATCAAAATTTCTCAAAACTATGAAAAACCTTTGTAGGCATTGTCCAAAGGGAGCTCTGTAGAGGGCTAGAGTTTCACAGCTTGACTTAAAAAATGCTGTCCTCTGCAAAGGACACTGCATGAAAAAATGTATCTGAAAAAACTGTTGCAAAATGCTGTTTCCAATCAAGGCAGTTATTTAATGTTAAAAAAAGCAAAAACTTTTACTTTCCTGGGGTCTCAGGAGGGGGTGTGTATATATA
>JAPQRQ010000009.1:28520185-28536382 GCA_037367365.1 Apogon talboti
ATATAATTTTTCCCAATATTTGCAAAAACAATGTTTATGAGTTTGAACATTAAATATCTTGTCATTGTGGTGTATTCAGTTGGATATCCTCCTGAGACCCAGTAAGTAAAAGTTTAAAAGTTTTGGCTTTTTTACTTTAAATAAATGCCTTGATTGGAAATGGCATAACGCAACAGTTTTCGCAGATGCATTTTTTATTTTCTTTATGGACTGTCCTTTGCAGTGGACAGTTGTCCCCTACAGAGGACAAAAATGCATTGCAGGGTCAAAAAGGGTTTGAAAATCACTATATTCTGTTTTTATTTACATTTCACGCGACACTGGAACTGGGGCTGTATAATGAAACCATTTCACCTGGAAGGACTTTGACAATTAAGCTGCTGCCATTTCATATATTCATAGTGTTAAATGCTATATCTGTAACAAATGTCTCAGGCTTTTCTAAATTCATTTGGTCGTGGGCAAAAAGGCCAGTGACATCCTTAAATAAGCCTTCTATTAAGTGTGCGGTACTTCCAGAGACACAGGGATGGTTGAGAGAGACATTTAAAGGTCAGCGTGACCTTTTTTCCCCTCCCTCAGTTTTACTTTTGTGCTCCTTCCTTCGTCTCCATCCATTAGAGTCGTGTGCTGTTACATCACAGGTCCTTGAACAGCTGAATACTGTCGGACTCTGAAGCACAGCCACGGGCCCTTCTCATTAAAGACCAGCAATTCATTTCATTTTCCTGCCACGGTCATTTGTTTCAATTACTCGGCGCCTCTCGCTGCCTGCATGCAGCACTTTGTAATACAGATAAGATGGTCAGTAAAAGTACAATTCAAGTGCATTTGAGATTTTCATTTTCTGGGCGAAGTTGGAGGAAATGGAATGTGAATGAATGACTTGTGTAACCCTCCCGTCTCTGCTCAGCTTATAGAGGTCGTCCTCTTCTGCATCCTGCTCTATCTGTACAAGAGGAGGAACGTGAAGCACATCATCATTGTCATGCTGCTGGTGGCTCTGCTAGGTACGAACAAGTATCTGATTGAGGACAGAGGTTATGAATTACAATTTTTAGGCAGTCAGAGGTTGCTTTGTTGCCTGGCTACGGAAGAACGCCGGCGCTGTTCTCATCTCTAAGAGCCAGTTGTTGTCACAGTGAAAGATAAGAGCACAGAGGCAGGAAATCATTTACCTTAACTCCCAGAAAAACAATACGCCAGCCCTAAATATCAGGAAGTTCTTTATCACTACTACAAGTTTTGCAGGGATGCTGAAGCTAATCTGTTGCATCTGTGTTTCTGCAGCGTCTCTCACAGTCATCTCGGTCAAAGCCGTGTCCGGGATGATCGCAGAGACAATAAAGGGCCAGCTGCAGTTCATCTACCCCATCTTTTATGTCATGCTCGTGGTCATGATCGCCTCCTGCGCCTTCCAGATCAAGTTAGTCACTTTTTTTCTCTCTCTCCACCTGATGCTAGATGCAACTCTTTCTTTCCTGTATCTGTAAAACTGAGGCCTTTCTGTAACCATGGTCGCTGTTTTTCTCTTTCCCTTTTCTTTCTCCACAGATTTCTGAACGAGGCGATGAAAATGTTCGATGCGACAGAAGTGGTACCAATCAACTTTGTGTTTTTCACCGCAAGTGCCATCGTCGCTGGTATGTCAAACGGTTAACCTTCTGATATCCGGTGGGAGCATATTATGCACCTGTTGCTCTTCGTGTTATAAGAGGTCATATTATTTTTCACAATTTTTACGAGGTCAGAATTCGAAAGTTGTTCATTTTTGCATGATTGTTAAAATTCTGACCCATCCACTAAAATTGGCACAGTGGAAACAATAGAAAATTACTGCACTAACACCCGTCTACCAAGTGAGTACAAAATTAACATTGACGCATTTTAGAACATTTGACCAAGCACAAAAAATAATAATGCATTTTAATCAATGTTGCTGTTAATCATTGACATATGCCAGGCTGCAAAAAAAAAAAAAAAAGTAATCCTGTTTTTATGTACTATATTGAAAAAGTTAGTTTTTTTATTTAAAGAAATATAGTTTATTTACATTATAAACATGGTATTTAATCGGTTAAAAATAACAAAGAACATTTGTCCTAGCACAAAAAATAATAATTATCAGTCAATGTTGCTGTTGATCATTAACACATGCCAGGCTGTAAAAGTACAAAAAAATTAGTAATTCTGATTTTTTTTTTTAAGTACTATGTTGAAAAAGAAAAAGTTTGTGATTTTTGTATTATAAAAACATTACAAACATGGTATTTAAAGGGTTAAAAAGGGGTGTAGTATTTTGGTTTATGGCTCAAGTTGATGAAATACAAAGAAAAAGTGTAAAAAAGTCAAAAACAAATTGTATGAAAAACATTTTGACATTACTACTGCGCTGTACAGATTATGTGGTTAGTTGGGGCCTCTCTGGGCCGGATAACAGAGGGTTAATAATACTACAGTTTGTGTTTTACCAACTGGATTTAGTTTCGATAATTGTTGATGAGAACAATCATGATTAATTTATTCTAGAAATTGACAAAAGTACCAAACATTTTTAATATTTTCACTTACCAGCTTAACTTCTACTTTCCAAATATAAATAAATGTAGATTTTATCACCTGCTACATACTGAAAAAATAGGACAGAGGTCTATTTTTCTACATGATTCCACTGAATAGCATTGTCAGCTTTTGCACTTGTATTTTATATGGACTCAAACCTACATGCACCACCACAATACTCCAAATACAAGCTACTCGAACACCTAATGTGTATTAACTCCACAAATACACCATTCTACTGCTAAAACTATATATTTTTGCCTATGATTTAGTTCTTCAGGAGGCACACATAGGATTAGATGTGACGGGGAAGCAAGAAAATTACTGACACACACAGGAAATGATGGTATTTTTTCATTTAACACCTTTTTTCATGAGCATTGCATTAAATATTTCAGTCACGGGAAAGAGCATGTGCAGCAGGAGTGGAAACTGTAATTCAATACTCCGTTCATGACAACAGTGGAACATGATGCACGCCTCTATCCTGTCAATAGTCGTGGTGTTTGATCAGTTGTGCATCTAACAAAAATAACCTGCAGTTACATTTTTGACAGTTGGAAGAAAAAGAAAGTACACCTTTGAATTCTATGGTTTTACAGATCATTAAATGTTATAAAACGATGTAAATCTAACATACGTAAACAACAAAACATATTCATCGTGTGATTTATTTAACAGAAATGTAAAAGCAGTACACCCCATGCTTCAACAACTTGTAGAACCACCTTTAGAAGTAATAACCTGAAGTAATCATTATCTATTTGACTTTATCAGTCTCTCAGATCATTGTAGATTATTTTTACCTGCTCCTCTTGTTTCTTCAAGTCCCACCCTGGGCCATGTTTTCAGTCCTTCTGTTGTAGAATTTCTGGTTTGATTGGAATCATTGTCTTGTTGCTTGACCCAGTTTTAGCTGTCAGACAGATGGACTGGCATTAGACTGTGAAATATTCTGGACTGCAGCGGAGTTCATGGTCGATGCGGGGACTGTAATGTAACCAGGTCCTGGAGCTGCAAATCGAGGCCATACCACTGTGTGTCCACCACCGTGTGTCACAGTCGGTATGAGGGGTTTGTCCTGATGCGCCGTGTTTGGTTTTTCCCCCAAACGTGGAGCTGTGTATTCTGGCCAAACATCTCCAGTTTGGTCTCATCTGTCAGACACTTTCCCATAAGTCTGGGGTTTGAGCAGATGGGACTTTGCAGCCATGATCTTTTAACCCATAAAGACCCAGCGCTACTTTTGTGGCACTTCCCAAATAAGTTTTTTCTCTATATTCAACATTTCCTAAGTGATTTATCATCATTTATTATAAAATAATCCTCCGTATTTTGCATTTTTTCTAGTATTTCATATACTGATCATGTAGATATTCACTGAAGCTCAGATTAAAGTTAAGGGTTATATCAAAAACAGCGAAAACTGAAGAAAAAGTGAGTTTTTCAGTAAAATCTATCATTAACTGAACATAAACCCAGTGTGTCCATCCACTGTCATTGATCCATCTCCATGGGTTTTACTGGTGAATCAATGTTGTAGAAGGTGACAGTGTTTCCATGGTAACTACAGAGCCTCTGAACATCCAAATGGGTCACATCTGATGACCATGAAAAGATAAATAACTGTATTTTACACCAATTATTGACATGGATTGATAGGATTAATGGATCAACAGGTTTTAAACAGTTTAGATCAGTGGATGGTTTTGATAGGTGGTGGATGTTTGGGTCTTTATGGGTTAAGTCCTGTAGCTTCTCAGATGGAGCTCTTGCAGTTTTTCTGATTGTCGCATGGTCTGGCCTCGAGTTTTTGCATCAAGTGGTCAACTGTCAGTCAACTGTCTCCAATGTTTACCTTTTGTAAATAATCCATCACCTCACTGTGGAATGATGCACTTCAGATTGTTGGTCGTGGCCTTAGAACTCTCCCCAGATTTATTTGCAGCAGTAATTTCTTCTCTAAACTCATTTCTGTCTGTCTATGTCTGTCCTCCTTGGCGTTGAGTTAACACACTCCTGAAAGCTCTGCTGTTATAGAGGTGATCACACTTAGTGATGGTCAATAAATTAGGGGTAGTGATAAGGAACATCTGTCGGCGGCTTAGTGTTTTAATTCCCGCGCAACGGTGAGGTTTTTCTCACACACTACTTCTCAAATACGGCTTCATTTTTGTTAAATAAATAATAGTCTAATGGAATCTGCTGTGTATTTACACTTGAGGTGAAACCAGATGATTTTTTTTTTAACGTCCTGATACGTGAAACCGTAGAATTCAGATGGTGTACTGTCTTCTTCTCACATTTGAACATCTTCTGTCAGAGCGTTTGCCATTTTTGTTGAACATAAATTGTCCAACATCTACCGTGACTTGACGTCATCTCAGGCCATTTCCAGTCCACACTCAGCGAGGTGGAACAGCAGAAAATGTTCCAGCTGTCTGAAACGTCAACAGTAAACATCAGTTTTCGCTGTCACTTAGAACAGAAGAGCAACAGCTTCTTACCACAATTTTGCACTGATGTCCTGTAATAATACAGGCTGACATCCATCACTGGAATCTGGCAATTTGAGGATTTCTCACCTTTTCTAGAAATCTTTCTCTGATATTGCTCTTGGTTTTACCACTACTTTCCACCCACACACACAACCCAAAAATTGACTGTATTGAACAACAAATTGCTGATGTATTGTATTTGGCACTATACAAAAATCCGGGGGTGGATTTCTTCTTTATGATTAGTTTTGTTCACATCGAAGAAAATTATCATTTTAGGGGTTGTCACAACAAAAGGGCTGTGAACAGTGAAATGTATAAAAGCTTTTTTGTCATTTTTCTCATTAATACAGTATCTGGTCACTGAGGACAGAGTTTTGTGTGAGACACTGTAATCAGTGGTTCTGACCAGCCAATCTCTACTGATCTGTGAAACTAAATTAAATTAGTTTCAGGGTTTTTCTGTACAAACAAAAGCGCTAGAGATAATCCATGTTTATTTTTGCTAGAATGAGATGCATTTTAATGTGTTTACCCATTTTGCAGGGATAATATTTTACCAGGAATTTGAAGGCTTGGCTTTACTGAACATTTTCATGTTCCTCTTCGGGTAAGTACTCAGTAACAGACCTGTAATTGCAGCTCATTAAAATGTGATATTTACTGTCAGGCCATCTTCCCTCAAACTCTTTTCCAGTTGTCTTCTCTCTTTCCTGGGAGTTTTCCTGATTGCACGAAATAGGCCAAAGATAAAGCAACAGAACCGCAATTTCATCCCAATGGATAAGATCCCCGGTCAGTCCTCGCCATTTTTAATCTAGTCACTTTGCAAATGTTGCGTGTCGACCTACTTGTGTTGAGCAGAGTGCATTGATTAACAGCCAGTGGCAGTTCGGATCTACTGACTGACCCTGGATTTATCTGACTGCTAGAGTCTGCAGCCGTGGCAGCAGGGTCCATCTAATGAGCTGTTCTGTCTGTGTTCACAGGGAGGAGGCACACAGACAAAGTGCAGCCCGAGGCAAAGACTATGACATACGGATCACTGGCAGCCAAACTTATGTGCAACAGAGCTGGCCAAGCAGACGATTCATAGGACCGGCTCCATCTGTTGGACTGTATTTTTGTGGGATTTGAAGGTTTGATTTGTGCCTCATCCTGGGTACTTCAATAATATTTCTATTTATAGCCCTGAACGGCGGGCATCAACTTAAACCAGTGCCAGAGACCATATTGGTGTTGGATTTTAACGTCAGAAGTGTAAATCACCTCACGGAACAGCTCTACTTAACTCAGAAATATTCCCTATGTGGTGTATGGGTAATGAGAAAATGAACTCAAAAGAGAAATACCTTTTGGCTCAGTGCAAAATCAGATCTATTACTTTCTACCACTTTTAGTTCCATGAGGTCCAGGAGGCCTTTGTGATAAATTCCCTACGTAACACTTTAATCAACCGAATACATCAATGTATCTGCAATGAGTTGTCAATAAACCAGGAGACCGTTTCAGACTATGAGGAGTTTGTGACATAAAGCAGTGCTCTACTGCCCCCTAATGGTCGTGGAAGCTCAAAGGTGAACAGGCGACGTTGATGAATGAGCCACGGTTTTCTGAGGTGACTTGATCCGACCAGAGTTAAAGTAAGAATTAAACATGATTCAGTAGTAGTTAAACTTGCTGCTCGCGTTCATTTAGGATTCTAAGTTGTGTTTGTAACTTAGTGGCAGGCACTGATGTTCTTTAAAAAGTCATTTCACAGGTAATAAACTCCTAAAAGCCTCTAATGCACAATCTGACCAACTTTCTTTACCTTAGATAAACCTCACACTGAACTGCTTCCAAACTTTAGTGTTGCCAGGCAACGCTCTCGCCTGCCACCTACACATTATGGGATATGTGGGAAAGCAGTGTTCATACACTGTCACTATAAAAAGAACGAATGTTTAAGTATCAGTTGCTCCACTGTTGCGTGCTGCTTTATTAACAGAGCTGAAGGTTAAAGCTTTTACCCACAGATGACTTCTGTCAAATACAGTCTGAGTCATTTATTACTGTCTCTTTAATGCAGGGGCTCTTAAAAAGAAACTGGCACATCCTTCAACCTAATTAATTTAAACTCATAATAATAAATTGCCACAAACAGTCTTCAGTCTGGATATAGACGACTGCATAAATCACAAATTAAGACATAGTTGAAGCCCAGCTGATTAAAGGTTGAACAAATCTATAAAAGTAAAACTTAAGGCTTTCATTTTGTTTCAGCTGTTTTCAATGTTCCCCTTGTGGAGCATCTCTGACAAAGGCATTGATATGGGGGGGAAAAAAAAAAAAAAAAAAAAAAGAACCAGCCAACCAATGCAACAACCAAGTCAGAATAAACTGTAGGAGACTTCAATCTTCAGTTTTTGACACCGTTTAGCCTGCAGTCATGTCACATGCAAGGCATTAGTCTTCCAAACTGCATCTCTCAAGGCACAGGGTCTGTCAGTTTAGTGCATCAAGGTTCACTTCAAGCTTCTGCAGCATTTAAGTCTTGTTTAATATAATACTGAGGTGAAAGGTTAGACTTTTTTTAAGCTAAACTTGTGCATAGGCTCAGACCTCGATGTTGATTTTAGCGAAGCGGTACTGAAGGGAGGTGGGGTTACGCAGCAGAACTGTCCCTCTGTGCTCCGTCGGCTGGTTCTGGAGGGTATTCAGGAGCCCGGAGACGCTGACGAAGCCCAGAGCCTCCCCACAGCCAGCAGATAGAGAGAAGTCCCCTTGGGTGACCCAGCCCAGGGTGAGGCGGGAGCAGTGGGAGGCGACGCTGGGCAGGGGGTCAGGCCACAGCCCCAGGACCAGGTCCAATGGACCGGATGAGGAGGTGGGAATGTTTGGGTCAGAAGCACAACTAAGGTCTGTCTCTTTCTCCACAGTCTTATCAGAAGGCAGGGAGGGTGCAGCCACTTCCTTTGAGCTCTTCTTTCGCTTTATTCTGCTTTTGAAGTGATCCTTATGCGGGGGCTCCTGGGGGCCCACGCCGCCGGGCGCTTTGAGCTGCTTCAGATCCTCAGAGGTCGGCACACACACCATACCGTGGAGTTCTGGTTTGCCGCTGGACAGAAATGACAGTCGCGCCCACACAAGTGTCATCCCATGTGAAGTGAGGAATGACTTCACAGCTGAACAGTCCAGAGGCGGCGGCGGCCTGAGACGACCTGCCCTTTGACCTTTGGATGTGGTGGGTTTGCACCAACCAGAGAGCAGCCTCAAAGACTTTCTGTTCCTAAGAAGCCACAAAACAAGCAGGATCCATTTAATGATTAATACTAAGGGGAAACGTTGCTTTTTTGTTGGCTTTTTACACGGCCTTGGAGAATTCACATTTGGTCGAGGAACATTTTTTAATCCCTAATGCTAAAAACAAAAAGGCAGCCAATGGACGCTAAAAATCTATCCAATTTTTTTCTCATAAAGTCAGTCATTACTCAAACCTTGTGTGACGGCTTTATGAGGATAGATGCAACTCTTCTCCTCTACTAATCTCTGTGATGTATTGCAGCAATTTAAGGCTGGATGTAGTTTGGGTATTCTCATCAGGGACATTATGATGAAAGGGAGGTGTACTGGGGAAGCACCATGCATCAAGCCTGTCAAACTCTGCACTATGGCCTCTTAATTAAAAAAAAAAAGAAGTTATGATTGGAGCCCTAAGCTTAGATACGGTGCGTACTTCTGCTCAGGGGACCTTTTTAAAAGTCCACTGCATTAATATTGTTAGAGGTGAGATTTAGATATGAGGGTCTGAAGGATCTTGGCGTGAACCTGCAGAGTGTGTTTGAATTCTAATATGAGTTTAATTTCACAATAAGACAAAGGAGGAGATAAGAACAGCATAAATCACCGGATTAAATCCCAAACAAGAGCGCAGGCATAGTAAAAACAAAGCACTTACCTCAGTACAGTGAATCTCTGTGCCATCGTCATGGTGACATCCTGATGAGGGGTCGCCACCTCCTCCTCCATCACCGTGCCAGACTCTGTTGTGGTTCGGCTCCGACCGGCCCCTTCTCTCTCCTCGCCTCCCTCCCTCGTGATGTGCTCCCACTCCTCGGCCAGCTGTTGCCACGGGCAACAGAACGGAGCCAGACAGCCATGTTTAATGTAATTGGTCCTTTTGGCGGGCGGACGCCTACGGAGGAGGTCAGAAGGTCAAACCCTTGTCAAACTGTTGGGACATCCCTGCCAATTTACGAAACAAAGCATGACTGGAGAACAGCACGCCGCCAAAACGCCGCCTCATCTGCATGCACAGTGTGATCAGCATAATGGGAATTAACTGAGGTCAGAGCTCTGTGGCGCATCCTATCGAAACTGCAAATCTGCCCACTTACTTAGGCTGAAGACGACCAAATAGTCTGGAGTTGGACACTAACAGCGCAAAGTCTGAGAGGCTTTACAGTACTTTTAGTTTGCTGATGGTCCATTTACTGTACAGTGGTGTAAGTGAAAGCAGGATTTTAACAGTTACATCTCAGACTCAATATATAGAGGAGAAGAATTCACATCCTTCAACCTGGAGTCACAGAATTACTTGCAAAGTAAATGCATTTGCTTTCAGCTTATTACTTCTAGTATAGAAAAAGGAGAAAGCACTTCAAAGTTAGAGTTGCACAGTATGTATTGTATTGTAACCAACTATCAAAATACCCCAAATGGAACCAGTGACCACTAATGCTACAGAACACATACAAATATTGTGGTTTTTGGAGATTCTAGATGATGTATTTGCAGAAAAGGCTTATAATGTCACAATTTGATTCTTATTTTACATGATTATTCACTAATGTAATAAGTGTACCTGTTTACATGCACCTTAAAAATCTGATAATTATCTGATTTTTGGAGTTATCAGATTTTTTAAGTGATCATGAAAAACAGCATAATGTGATGTTATGAGAAATCAGATTAATACACCTAGATTTCTTCCAAATACTGATGTTTTTGTGCATGTATACCTGTTAATCTCATTTATTTCCTTCGTTTACATCTGTGCATGTGTATAAATAAATAGTAGAAAACAGAAATGACGTAGTCACAATGTGAGGGGAAGATGACAGGAAGTTGGAGTCTACCGTCACTACGTTTGCACTTACTCTAGTAGAAATCTGAACATGTAAACCAGGGCTTTTCGATTATCGCATTTCTGACATGCATGTAAACGCGTCAGATCTGATTATTATAATTATAATTTTTTTTATGGTCATGTAAACTGTCTCATTGTGTTTTTTTATCACCACAGAATGAGTCATTTCTATCAGCAGAAGAAGCAGGTTTTTGTCCGCTTACTCCTGCAGCTCAAAATGGACCTGATAACCTTTTCTTCCCATTTTATAGTAAGCCATATTGTAGCATTAAAGTGCATCATGTTTGAGTGTAGACCAGAGTTCATATCCCCTTAACTAAAAACTCTAGGACCAATAAAACCAGGGTCTCCAGCAAAAGACTGATGCTAACCCTGATGACCTAAACCCCACCTACAACTTCACCATTAGACATCTTCATCAGACATTTACAACCACTTAAACTAGGTAACCTTATAAAAGTAAACTTTAATAATTTATAAGTATCAGTATTTAAGGTGTAAAATTCAGACTGGGTTATATACTTTAAAAAGTTGAGCTTATGTTCTGTCCCAGCAGAGCAGTTTAACTGTAAATATTATCAGCACGGAAATATACAAAACACAGGAACTGCAATTTTTTAACTAAAGGTAAAATGTGTCAAAATGAAGCATTGTGGTGCGGCACAGATGCCCCAGAATATAAATCATATTCTCTAGACATGAGGGGAAAATAAAGTGCAAAAATTGCCATTCCCTCTAATATCCTGACTCCTATTTTTATTGCATTTACTTTTACATTAATAGTATGATTATTCTGCAAATCATTCAACCTTAAAGGACAAATAAAAACGTAAGTATATAGTTTGTCATGTCCCTTCTGTTCAGTCTTCATCTGACCTTTTGAACTTGTCCAGAAGCTCCGCCTCCTGCTCCTCCTGGAAGCGAGCGCCTGCAGGGCAGTCTGGGTAATCATGAGGGAAGTGAGGGGCGCTTTTATTCTGAGAGTGTTTCAGACTCATGTTCAGCCCACCGATGCGGACTCCTCTGTACACCTGGAGAAACGAGGCAAAGAAAAGGAAAACTAGATGAAGGGACTTGAAAAATAAACTAAACCGGAGCGCTCACGGACTTCCCGGAAATGTCAAGGTACATTCAACATCTGCAGAGTACTTGTCAAAAAATGAAACCTGCCCGAAACCAGGGACGAGGGGACAAATAATGAAAACATCCTTCACAGAGCTTACATGGCATCCACTGTGTTGAGTTTTAATAAAATCTACACCTCACATTCCTAAAAAAACAGAATGTACATATATCAGCCATAATATTGTGACAGCCAAAGTGGTATTATGTCATTCCAATGGGACCTGTCAGTGGGTGGATATATTAGACACCAAGTGAACATGTTGACCTCAAAGTTGATGTTACAAACAGTAAAATGAGAAAGAATATGGATCTGAGCAACTTTGAGAAGGAGGAAATTGTGACAAAATCACTGGGTCTGGGCATCTACACATCTTGTTGTTCATTCCCAATGTAAAGTGGTGAGTACCTACCAAAAGCATCTAAAAATCAACCAGATCTATGAATCTGTTAGCACAGAACATTATATCTGGACCAAGATGTTAGCAGCAGATCAATAAAGTCCTGCAAATACAGAGTTGGACCTCTATGGATTGGATTTATTTGATCAGAACCTCGTACAGATGCGTAATTGTCAACAAAGTGACCAAAAATGGACAAATACTGATCAAACTAACCAACAGAATGATGAAAAACGAATGAGAAACTATATGATAGATAAGCCAATGAACAAAATGGACAAAAACAGAACTAAAATTAACAAAAAAAATTTTAAAAGTCAAGAAAATCAAATATTTACAAAAACTGACCAAACTAACCAACAAATTCATATAAATATAACAAATAAGAAAGAATACAATAGTCAACACAATGAACAAATGGAGAATAATGAACAAAAAAGAATGCAATCGTAAATTTAATGAACAGTTGGCTAAAAACAAACAAAATCTGCCTTCATGGATTAGATTTGTTTGTCCAACACCTCCTACAGGTGCTCAATCGTCCTGGGATTGGGATGTCCTTCCTTAGTCCATTTTTGGTCAGTACTAACCACTACAGACACTTAGTCACTCAGTAACTTTTGGTTCTCATTTCAGTTTCAGCTGCAAGGACTAAATGCACTTCCTGCCTAATATATCCAACCCAGTTTAAGGCGTCATTGTAACACAATAACCAATACTATTAACACTTCTCCTGTCGGTGTGAGAAGAACAAAAAGTTAAATAAGAAAACTGTCCAAAATAAAAGTACCTACCAGTGGTACCCAGAAGGCCATGCCCCAGCCTTTGGGAAGCAGCAGGTCCCATCCAGCCCCCCAGGAGCTCATCTCATGTCCCACCTGTTTCCCAGGCTGATGAACCAGCAGGACGGGGACTCGACCCTGTGGGGGGGTGGGGAATCTGGACCCCGGGACCAGAACCTCACTTCTCATACGGTTCAACTCCTACAGCATCGGCAAAACGCAGACAGTTAAAGCAGATACATGAAGACCACAGCTGCACCAAACCCCATAAGTGACTCCTGTACCTGCTCCGATATCTTGTTATCGGTGACGTTGTCTCGGACGCACTGGTCCCACAGGAAGCTCTGACAGCAGCGTTCTGATACGCCACTAAGCATCAGTTCCCTCCTCTTCTCCTCATCCACGTCTGGAAGAAACACAGCAGACATGAAATCCACTGATATGACCAGCATCTCCATCAGGCTTCACAACGAACACAAGAATCGGTAGAAGAGCTGATCCCAGTTTATCACATTTTAAGAGGGTCTGCAGATTTAATGTTCAGGAAGGAGAACAAAAACTCCCTCAGCACGAGTCAAGTGGATTTATTCCATTTAGTACAGTTATAATGGCTGAGTATGACACTTTAAGGGGTGAAAATCTAATTCTCGCTGCAGTGTGAGGACTGCAGGTCACTCAAAAATTATCAGAATATTATTTTACACAATAAGTCTGGATATTTTCTTTAATTCAAGTGTTACATTCACCCACTCAAATGCACTCTTTTCATACGCGATGAAAATAACTGACTGGATACTTAATATTACATTTTGTATTTTATTTTTTGCTGTGAGTGCACTTTATTCTGCTCTGTACTGTTGCACCGTTGTGGGACTATAAAAGCATTATCTTATGGGAATGACAGCAGCAATTTCGGTCATAGAAACAGCATGTGTATTAGATACCAATATAAGGTGATTTGTTTGGATTGAAATTACATTACTAAGCCTAAATGTGGCACTGTGAGTCAGAAAACAGCAAGTCTATTAACAGTAGGGGTGCAGGAAAAAAAAATACTTGTCACACAGTGAGAAAAAAATAAATTAATTGCGGGGTGCATCCATAATCATTTATAATCGGATTGTAACCCTCTGAATCGAATCATCAGGAACCTAGTGATGCACACATCTAAATTAACATCATTCTTAAGGGTTTCTAAAACTTTAATCAAGTAGTTTAAGACAGATTTTAATACCCCTGAAAATGAATTAGAAGTCAAAAATAAAAAATATTAGTTACTTTGGGTTATGAAATGTTCTATCCATATTTCTTATTGCAAAACGTGTCTTTTTTTGGTCATACAAATGCTGCTGGTTTCACTCTCCAGATCTACATTAAATTAAACAGAGGGGTAGTTGGAAAACATTTTCTTAAAATTGCAGTGTCAGAAAAATAATTGATGCAAGGCGTTTTATTACCCATCTAGCTCTTATAATCAGATTTATGAATTCAGGAGGGGAGTTAAGGGGGATGTGCAGTGATCACTTTAAAAGCAGGCCATTTTAAGAGTTTGGAACGGAAATTTGGCAAAACTGTTGCCGTCGACAGCTGCTGATGCTGACTAACCTCCCTCCAGCCCCTACTTTCCCTTCCTGATCATTGAATCAGCCCTTTTCTGTCACTGAAGGCGTGTTCTGAGTACAGGGTCCTGCCAGGATTCGAACCTGGAACATCTGCATGGCCGAGCAGAGGCCCCCTGGAGCACAGAACCAGATGAGTACTCGATGAAACAGCCTTCGGACCAGAAACAGACTGATTCTGGGCGAATTTGACACCCCCCCCCCCAAAAAAAGGCCTTTAAATTAAGTCTGTATCTTACATGACATCAGTACAGAAGAAAATAGTTCATCACTAAATAAAATCCTCCATTGTGTGTCAGGTAGGTCAGATTTTACCTTGTGCCTGCTTTACACAGGGCAAAGCTTTAACCTTCTTAGTGGGTAAAGTCAGTCTGGGATCGTCTACAGTCAGACCGAGGACTGTGCCTGGGGGGAGCTCTGCAGTGGAAAAGACGCCTGCACAAATAAAGTATACAGTTAAAATAAATGAGCATACGGACACCAAACCAGATGGTAAAACTAGGACAGAAAAAGTCAAATTCTGATTCACACTGAGGACGTGCAACACCTTTAAGTAAGTGGAATACACCAGCTTGTTGCTGATGCAGACTCATCTTGTTTTCATCTTTGCAGTGTTCAGGCCACCAGAGCGAACACAGCTGGGATTTGTTCATTTCCTTAAAAGAAACACGATAACAAGATTGAAATATTAACCGCAGAGTTAAAATATGGATCTGAGGCTCTTTGTTCTTCATAAATCTTACATCACAAGTCGTTGCCGCCTCTAAAGCCTCTGTGATCACGGCGTGGGATTGTGGTCCAATCAGACGGTAGCGAATGATCTCCATTGTCAGATCACTGCAACACATCCAGATGACAACTGCAAATTAAGCACGTCACATCTGCATTTCAGGTGAAGACGTTAATGAAACTATACTAACTTTATGACTATTGTAGATGAGCTGGACTTCCAGGTCACAGGGGTGGTGGGAGATCTGGTTCCATCACCCAGGATCTTCTTGGCTGGGGGTCCACTGGGGTCCTTGGAGCTCCTCTTCCTCTTGGCTCCAGGGGCCGTTTTAGGCTTTGGCTCCGAGTCCGCGGTGGGAGTGACCTCTGCAGGCGACGGCTCAGGCACAACCACAGGGACGATGGCCTCGGAACAATCGCAAACACTTTGTAACTCAGCAAGAAGGTCCTGGAGGAAGAGCAGAGTCTGGAGTCATCACTGGGCCTGTTTATAGGACCATGAAAATCCGATGGTCGACAGTAATCAGACAGTTGTAATAATCGGATCTGACGCCTTTACATGCACTTCAGAAATATGATGATTGAAAAACCCTGGTTTAGACATTACAGTCCATTACTGGATTTCTTTCGGAGTATGTAGTGATGGTAGAATCAAACTTCCTGTCATTGCCTTCTGCTCATGTTTGACTAAGTCACTTTTTTTTTTTTTTTTAATAAACAAATACAAAGACGCAAAGGAATGAAATAGATCAGATTAACCTGTATAGATGCATGAAAACATCAGAGAATTGGGGAGAAATCCAGGCGTGTTAATCTGATTTCTCTTAATCAGATTATACTCTTTACACGATCACTTACAATTGATAATTCCAGAAATCAGACAATGATTTGAGTATTAGTGTGAATGTAAACAGGCTCAATGCAGAGTTTGTACTTTGAGGTCAAAACATTACGCTTTCCCGCCATATTAATGAAAGAAAGTACCTGTTTGAGGGTGGGATGAGCCCAGATCCACAGCTGCCTGTGGGTTGAGTCCTGGGTTCGGGGCCTCCAGAGGAAGGTGACGGGGCCCAGGGGCTGGGAGGGGTACTGTCCAGCTCTGTAGACCACCACACTGCCCTGTCTCCTCCCTGATAGACACAGGGCTGCAGCAAATGTGGGACCTGAAAGCACACACCATCTGCCTATTATACTAATTTACATTTTGAGTCATAAATGAATATTTCACTGTTTTTACGCTCGGATTCATCTGTGTATTCCTGCTGTATATTGTTTCTTTGGCTGTGAATGAACCACGCTGATAATGATTTTCTGTCATGACAGATTATAGATATACACACACACACACACACA
>JAPQRQ010000009.1:28536482-28554195 GCA_037367365.1 Apogon talboti
TATATAGTATTGTGATTCTGAGAGAAACCTAAACATTCAGCTTCATTTAACTAAAAATAAAGTCCCACTGATCACACAAACTCATTTTAAATGAAGCTGAGTTGCCTCTGAATATAGTGAAATAAAGCTATCAGGTTCTTTGACATCTTGTTTATTTTTTTAACATTGTGTCCTCACTGTTAGGGGCCTTAAGTCACTATTTCATTATTCAACTATTAATTGTTTAACCTACAACAAATAAGAGAAGTCAGTCAATAAATTTAAAATTTCATGCATTGGGAGTACTAGCATTTCTTTCAGAGTTCCAGATATGTTTTATTCCTTCAGTCTGGCTCTTTCAGGCCCACAGAGACTGAGATTTCAGTTGTCTTATAAATTTATCAGCAGCTACACTGTGCAACAGGGATCTGATAAACTTGGGTACAATGTGCACGAAGACTGTGCGATGATAACCTTCACTGAATCTCAGGTTGAAATGTACAAGAACAAAACAACATCCCCACATGTTGTCTACCTGTGACACTGCGGTTGGAAACAATGAAGCTAATGGTTGCACGTTATGAAGTTGGCATTTAAACGTATAGTAAAACCAGGATGATGTGGACCTGGTCATGAGCCAGGGAAACAGGACAAACTGAGGATTTAAAGGTTGGTATTTTTAGCTATAGAAACTTATGTGCCATGGTGATCAATGCGTCGTTCAATTTCATACTAAATTCTTATAGGTTGTTGAAAAACATTGGAGAATGTCAGAGCAGCTTCATTTTGTTGTGGGGTCAAAGGTCAAAATTTCTGATAGAATTTTGTCCCAGACAGTCTTTGGATGTTTCTGAACATC
The DNA here is from genome assembly GCA_037367365.1 of Apogon talboti. Classification (NCBI taxonomy): domain Eukaryota; kingdom Metazoa; phylum Chordata; class Actinopteri; order Kurtiformes; family Apogonidae; genus Apogon; species Apogon talboti. The sequence goes on from JAPQRQ010000009.1 coordinate 28,537,321, forward strand.
TAAAGGCCCATTCATGTCACTTTGATGGATGGAATGAGTGTTTATCAAACAATCCACCAGAGGGCGCCACTCTGAATTAACATACTGGCCATGAAGAAGAGTAAAGTTTTTTTGAGAGAAGAAAGTCACTATTAAACATGGCGATGACAGGGGAGGTATTACTGATGATGGTATTGAGAAGGACAGTTGTCCTAAATATGTCGGTAGTTTCTCACTAACTCACATGGTCGCTCTTTGAAAAGTTTCACCATTTCTGGAAATTATTCTCTGCAAATCTCAACAATGCCGCCACAGTTCCTGGTGGTACTGCTACGTAGTCTTTGTTTGGCTTAACATCTGTAAGCTCCCAGGAAACTAACAGAAATACACACATAATGAACGTAAAGGATAGACAGAATGCTCTGCCCATATACGTATGCGTCTTTAACATAGCGCATGAATGGGCCTTAATTGTGTATGATTTTAGTAATTTTGGTGCCTCCCTTTAGGGTTCACCACATCAGATTATCTGCTTCTGTCTGACTTTGCCTCCGGCATGTTCACTATCCCATATATTCACTATCCCTTCTCTATACATATCCCAGGCATCTCAATCTTCCCACTATGTAATGCAGGACCACCACTTTATCTGCAACCAAAATGCTAAATTTTGTCATCTATGGTCTGTGTCAGACAGTGTTTACCTTGCTCTGGACATTGTGTGGGCGGGGCATTCTCTCACCTGCTTCCTTGCTGGTCAGCTGACTCAGACCAGTCAGCAGCTGGTCTTCCTCTCCTTGTAGCTCTATGCAGCAATAGTAAGAAAGATCCTGTGAAACCACAACAGGAAATGTCATTCTCATTTTTCCTGGCAGAGAAATCCCCATGAGTATAATAATCTTATATCTAAGACAAATCAAACCCAGATTGGTCTGGTTACCTGCAGCAGGCAGTGGCTGCTCATAGCTCTGTAGCAGGGGCGGTAACATTTGTATGTGGGTCTGTCCCCAAGGCAGTAGCCCCACTTTTTAACCATGTGAAATCGCTTGGCATGCCAAATGTGCGTTTCCAACCAAATGTTCTTCCTCTGGCGGCGGTTAAACTCCAACAAGAGATTTCCATGCCGGCGGCGAGCTTTGCGACTCTTACTCCTAGTCTGCTCCTTTTTTTTCTTGGAGCCGCCCTGGAAGCTTTTCTCTCGCTGGGAAAGAGAAGGAGAACTGAAGTGTTACTGAACAGAGTAAAGTTACAGTTTGTATAGAGGAGGAGGAGGGTGTGAGTATGGAAGGAGACGCTGAATCTGCTCCAGTATCAACACTTTTGAGTATATGTGAAATTACACAAACATAAGCAGTGGCTCGCCAATTTGTATAAACACAAATGATGGTACTGAAACAGACCAACGGGTTACAACATGGTGATACTAATGCTGCGTTCACACTGCAGGTCTTAACGCTCAGTTCCAATTTGTGTGACTGTTCACATTCTAATTCAAATGTGATGCCATCAGACTCATGTATGAACACTATGGTCCCGCCTGCACAGAAGACGACGTGACTTCACATGCAGTACACTGTGTTTATGGAGTAAATATGGATCCTCCAGCACAGAATTGTGGCGTCTGTCACATTTCAATGATGTCAAAAGTCAGATAAAATGCGACATGATGTTCAGACTGAAGTCACATTACAAAAGGGATGAACTGGTTGCACTGTGGTGCGATGCCAACTGTCGGATGGTCTAATGACATTTTGTTGTCTCTTTTTATGGCAATGACAATAAACTGAAAACATCAGATATGTATCAAGATTTAGGACCAGATATGGAAGTGGCCTTGGTCTGATTTGGGAAAAAAAAAAAAAAAAAGATTTGTGCTGTTCAGACTGTCAAAATAATCAGATTTGGGCAGAAATGTTGGATTTAGGCCACTTTTACCTGCAGTGTGAATGAAGTGGAAGAGCTACAAATCCAAAAGTTTACCAGTTTATTAGCCATGAGTCTCAGCCTCCGTGGAAGCCGCTTGGTGTTGTGGCTCATGGCCCGTCTCCTCATGTGTTTAGGTAGAGCTTCGAACACATGACAACTGGCTGCTCTCTTCGTGACAGCTTTCACCATGGCTTTCACCTCCGCTGCCCGGGCCCTGGCAAACCCTCCAGCTGCGACAGGATGGAAACAGAAATAACTATTTTTGTTCAGTTCTGCCCAGTGTAACTGTGCACAAACATGACACATGAAGACATACAAAATGAAACAATAACTACCAGTGATATACTTGGGCATTTCTTTGGAGTAGTCTCCTCCATCTTTCTGGTGTCCACGAACCCACCCAGACTGATGGTGAGAGTGCTTCGGCCTACCTGTAGATGGACCTCCACCTTTGGGCAATATTGTTATTTTGTCAGTACAATTACAACACTGTAGATAACATTATACAGCTTAAGAAGATAATTTACTTGCTTGTCCCCACTCTATACCCCAGAAGTTGCACTTAAATGTCAGTGTAAATGGTGCAATGGCAGTAAATGTTCTTCAATTCATAAAACAGGTGTTATACCAAAAACTGTATTTCCCAGTTTATATCCTTCTACAACTGCTATTATCCAGATCAAACCACCTTAATGTGCAAATACACATAACTTTACATTTGTAGTCATAGTGAAGGTCTGTCTTTGAGTCAAATGATATTTGTTTTGTAATTTTATCAGAACTTATATACACGATTGTATCAAACACTACAAAATTGTTTCCCAAGTTTACATATGCTTTATATGACTATATGACTAAACATTGAAGCTGGCCAGTTAACTGCATTATCATCATTCTGTCAGTCTATGTTATTATGTAGCCAAACAAGGCTGCAATTTAAAGGAATAGTATGAGTATGGTGATGTTCTGGATTCTACACTTTGTACAATATGCAGAATGAAAGTCACTAGACATACACACACTCTTATTTAAAAATATATACACAAAGGATCAGCAATCTGCGCATGATTTCTCCTGTAGCCCTATCCAATATCCTAATGAGACCTTATGTACAAGTGGATTAATATAAGGATATCTTTTTTACGTTATGCTTGATGATACTGCATTATTTGACCAGCTTTATGTCCGTAGATTACGACAAATATAATCTTCTCTGCCAGAATAAATATCTTTAAAATTCTTGATCACTTTTTTGTATGACAGAGGAACCTCAAGTGTTAAACGCAGAAATTATGGTGAGACAGGATGAAACCTCACTGACGAAGTTGATCTGAAAATATAAAAAGACCTTAACAGACAATAATACCTAGACAGAGTGTCATTACCAGTGCTGAGGGTTGCACCTCCGTTTTCGTTGCTGCCTCCCTCCTCATTCTGGGAAGGATACTGCACACTGACGGGCTGATCCCTCATCTTCTTCTCCCGCATCTTTACTTTAGATGCAGACATTTTCTATAAAGATGAAAACACGGAGAGTATAATATATCATCATGACTTGTCAATATCCCTAACTGCTAATGTTAGCTAGCAAGCTATGTTACTCAAATTGGATCGTTGTTGTTAATAGACACATATAACATGTATAAATGACAAACATTTAATAGTTAATATTGAATTTTTACCGTTAGGTCCCCCAGTATGATAATAGGTCAGGAATTTTGCTTCAAATATAACAGTTCCCCGTTTCTCCTGTTAGCTAAAGTTACCATGTGAGTTTTACTCATGCTGTTTGGTTTGACGTTTGCTTCCGGGTATGTGGTGCTCATGGGATTTGTTGTATAGAAGCGCAACAAAAAAATCTACACGAAGAAATAAATACACTAAGTTTTAAAATAACGTAATATTTTAATGTTGTACAACACATTTATGAACCATAAATATTTGTGTCGTCGCACAAAAGAGAAAATACATAAATGAAATCTTTTCTGCGCGTCTAAATTATGCATTACGGTTTATCTGCTTATGTCACGTAAGGTTGTTTGTTCGTTCTTCTTGCAGCAGCTGCAGCACTTGTGACATTAACTTGGTTTAAGTGCACATATTTTCGTTAAATATGGCTACATTAATCAGGAAGATCATCAGCACAAGTAAGGCTCCTGCTGCCATCGGACCATACAGGTGAGAGGTGATAGAGTTAAATAACTTAAATAACGAGTAAAGTCGTTGAACTAACTGAGGCCACAAGTGCAAAATAGTGGAGGAGTAATGATATGTAACCAACTCATACTGCACTGAGTTAGAAGTTTAAGGTACTTTACTACTTGTATATTTAGATGCAATTTTACTCCACTACATCTCAGAAGGCAGTTATACATCTTACTGCACTTTTTGTCATTCAGCTTTACATGATCATTTTTTATAACGTATTAACTTACCGTAATATTAAATTATGATATTAGTCAAAACGATAACATTGAACATGTATAGTGCTAAAATGCAACATGCACATTAAGCAGTCATTTGACTCCATAAACATAATATAGAGTATAATTGAAAAAAAACAATCTTTTACTGCACGGTGACAACTTCTGCTGTCCTCATAACACTTTTAAGTATTTCCTCTGTGTGGTGTTAGTACTTCTAATTGAGTAAAAATATGAATACGTCTTCCATTCATGCATGTTTTGAGAATATGCAGTTTTGTTGGTTGCACCGTTGTTGGAGGTGGATCAGAAGTCGCCCAGTAAAATGTGCTTCGCTGGAGCAAAGTGCAGGTTTTAGTTTGTACTTTAACCCTGCAATGGACTGCTATTTCCACTGCTATTTTTTGTGGTTGAGATCAGTTAAAGTTCAAGCTGTATTTTGACTTATTAATGGATGTTAACACCATGTGGCTTCTGGGTCCACTTTACCTTCAGGAACATTTTGTCTACAGGGGAATAGTTTTGTCTTTTCCTGACTGATTGAAGGTGAAAACCCCTGTGTCGTACCTTAGATGACCCTCTGTTCATGTTGTTTGTCCTCCAGTCAAGCGGTGTTGGTAGATCGGACCATGTACATCTCCGGACAGCTGGGGATGGACCCTGCTAATGGGCAGCTGGTGGATGGTGGCGTACAGGCCCAAACCAGACAGGTAACACAGAACAAATCCACCTTAAACAGGGAGCTCTGCAACATAATGTGCACAGTTGAACAGATTATTCTTAGAGTTTATGTTCCATTTATCATATCAACATGTTACGAATAAATCAAATATACTTTGAGGACTTTTTGGGCAAACTTTAAGGGTATAAGCTTGTTGCAAAGGAGACATGAAGTTGTATTGACTTATTTTTCAGTTGTGCAGCCTTGGGAAGGTTAACCTTGTCTCATATAAAAATAAAATCACTAAATATGCTCATTTCCCTGCAAAGAACAGTAAGAGCAGAAGAGATCATAGTTGTCTCCCTATACATTTTCTTCTTATGAAACACTGATTACTAGGGTGAACAATGTCCATAATAAAACCTTTTATTCTTTCCTCACTTTTCCTCCTTTAGGCCCTTGTGAACATGGGTGAAATCCTTAAAGCTGCTGGTTGTGGTTATGAGAATGGTAAGAAAATCAGCATCTGTATCTAAAAGTGAAACATTTTTAATAAGTCATTGAAATGTGGATGCAAGCAGAGGTTTTAATCTTGTTCTTTTACAGTTGTGAAAACCACGGTGCTCTTAGCCGACATGAACGACTTCACTAATGTCAATGATGTTTACAAGCAGTGTAAGTATGATTATCTATATCTGATTATCCATCTATATTCTATCTGTATTTTTCTTCAGTTCTGTGAAGGTTATACTGGGTGTCCACAAAGTCTCTTTACAATATAATACATTTATTACAAAAGCAAATGACTACACAAACCTCAAAATGAAAAGTAGATATTTAAGGTTTTTCTCCTCATTTAACACACCTCTATATGGGCACCATTAGTTGTAAAGAGACTTTGTGGGCACCCTGTAGATCAGGGGTGGGAAATCCTGGTCCTCAAGGGCCAGTGTCCTGCATGTTTTAGATATTTCCCTCTTCCCGCACACCTGGTTCAATTAATGATCAGCTCATCACCAAGCTCTGCAGAAGCCTGATAACGATGTAATGATGTCCAGGTGTGCTGGAAGAGAGAAATATCTAAAACATGCAGGACACCGGTCCTCGAGGACCAGGATTACCCACCCCTGCTGTACGTCCATCATAAGTGAAGCAAAGGCTCTTGTACGCTGCAGTACAGATTGAGCCACTAGGTGTCAGCACAATCCAGAAAACTTGCCTCAATCAGACACGTATTGTGCTTAATAATTAGGTTCCCTTTCACTCAGTTGTATTCTTTAGCCTTGGTTTTATTCATATTACAACTAGACCAAGGGGTAAATGTTGAGTTAATGCACCCGAAGCATTTAGGGGTTCTGCAATTTTGTCAATATGTTGAAACAAAAGCCATGCCGGAGTGTGCTGAGTCACTAAGGAAAGTGAAACCTGAGCTGGTGCTTCTGGTAGATTAAGCCTCAAGTAAATGTCAAACAACATGCCACATCCAACACTCACTTCACTCCGATTACAAAGCCCCGCACATGGGAATCCACTGACAACCACAATGGAAAGATGTCCATATTCACCTCAGTGGTATTTAAGTAATTCAGGATGTTTGAGATATTAGGAAAACTCTGATTTCAGTAAAAGATATTGATGTTATGGTCTATGATTTCTATACCTGAAGGAGTAAAATAGGTGAAATTCTCGTACCTTTATGTGATGATTGGACCTCGGTTTGGTCTTCACGCTGCTCCACAGACACTAAATCAAGCAGAACAAGTGAAAACAGCTGAGTGACTCTGTCAAGGTGTGGAAGGTGTCATTCCTGTCTTTATTGTACTACATTCGCCAAGGATTCTCCTGTTAGGTCTAATAATGTCACTTTCTGAATCCATATTCTTCTCCATGTTGCAGGTATTTTTATGTACAGTAGAGTAGTTCATTTAAACACATTCACAGATTATTTTCAGAATAGAGGAAATAATGCTGAGACTTCAAAGGAGTAGTATTTCAATATTTATATCTATTAAGTTTACCTGTTCTGAAATATTGCCCACAATCTCTATTATTTTCTGTGTAAAACAAAATTATTTTTATAGTACAGGACTCTCAGAACAAAAAGTCCATCACAAACTGGATGCAAATTACATGTGATGATAAACTGAACAGAGCAGGTAATGCACAGGTGAGATTATTGGCCCTGATAATGTTACCTGTGTGACGCTGAATGCAAATGATCCCTTATTAGGGCCATTAGTGACACCTGTGATCACTGAATCCTTTTACTTGCTCACTAATATTCTGGTTTTTCCCCAATTCCAAAACAGACAATGTTGTGAATAAACTGTTGACATGGCCAGTGAAAATGAATATTCATGTAAAATTCTTCCATTTACCCATATAAATGTGTTTTTTCATAGTTTTCTATCCGTGGCAGATGTTCCTTCCTGTTTTGTTCCTTCAAATATATTCCGGCAAAAAAGATTCAATGTTAATTCCACTGTTGTTCATACATGGTGGCACATCAAGGAACAAAATTAGTGACTCAGGTCCATCAGCATAACATAATATATTTAATAATTTAGTAGTCAATGTAGAAATAACTTAAACCTAAATCTAAAAATTTTAAAATTTAAAAATAGGTAAGATTAAATATTTTATTCTTATGATCTTAAAAAATTGATGAAATAGACTTAAGAAGCAGATATAAATGCATAAGCACCTAAAAAAAAAAAAACAAGAAAATGTTCAGAGCAGATGCAGCAGCACAACAGCGGCATCACATTCAGTGACATCCATGAGTCTGAGTAATGTCGTCTATTAAATATTTACTCATATCCATAAAAGCATTGACCTCCTCTGTCAAAAGGTTTAATGTTTAATGACCCTTCATCTCTACCAGGGATGATCTGCGTCTTTACTCCAGATGAGCATGAGGTTGATTTCTCTAGGAAAATGTGCAAATTAGTTTTATTAGATTAGATTCAGAATGTGATCTATGCATGTACAAATATCCAGAGGAGCGAAAAGAAGGAGAAAAGAAAGAGAAGAACAACAAGGAGGAAGAGAATAAGACTTTTCAGTACAAAGTTCTTCACAAAGAAATGGATAAATTACAAAAACATAGTAAAGGATGTGAATAAAACATCATACAAATCTAATTAAAAGGTAAACACGCAGATCAGATAAAACCTAGATATGTTTTCCAGTTAAAGTACATTTCAGAGGCGGCTTTAAAATAGACTTATCAGCATGTCCGACATGTCAGAAAAGTGGAAAATACTGTTTACATGACGATAGTAGTGGAATATTACCACGGATGGAAACACAGTGTCTCCTGTAAAAAGTTCTTGTACTACATTAATAAAAGGTAAAAGGTATGAAATAATTAGAATTACAGACGAGTTCATTTAATCATGTTTTTTTCATATTTTGTCATATATATTCTGACTTTTTTTTTTTTTTTTCAGTTTTCAGCAGCAGCTTCCCAGCCCGAGCTGCCTACCAGGTCGCCGCTCTGCCCAGAGTGAGTGTTTTTCTTCTTCTTTACATTGATCGTGTAGTGGAAAGCTGTCGTCTCTGCTCGTCGTCCTATCTCTGCTCTTGTTTTTTTTTTCTGTTTTTCAGGGTGGACTGGTTGAGATCGAAGCGGTTGCCGTCCTGGGGCCTCTGACAGACGCATCCTAACAACGGCATCGATCAGGAGGCGATTAAAATGTGAAAACTAATGATCGCTGAAGTGTAAAGGTGGACCAGTGTGCAGCAAGATATAATCCAAGTAAATACTCCGGAGGATGAATTCATTTTGCGATAGATTTGTGATGTTTGTACAGTTCTTTCTACTGTAGTGCTGATGGGAACATGAGTCACCCTGTGGGGTTAACTCCAGGCTCAGGGCACTTTCTCTTCCTCATTAACATTGATGACACGTTTGGAGACGACGCTGCATTTTAATTCCATCTCACATTTCACTAGTGATAGCTGCAAAAGTGCCTAAGCTTGTTTGCTGTATTAAATTACACCACTACTCTGTGTTGTTGTGCATCTGATGATACATGATCAAATATAATTCATTAAAATATTTTAATTTACTTAAAGGGCGTTTTGGTCATTTTATCTGAACTGTTCACTTTTATTCTAAGCTCAGTTCATGACACATAACTACTGTTTTTATTCTTTACTTGTCATATAATAAAGTGCAATACTGTGAAATGTCTTACAAGCCATAGTGAAAGAATCCAGTCACATTCTCTGTCTGTTTGTTCTTTGTTTTTACCACTAAACTACCCTGAATCCATCTTTTGTAACCAATTAATCAGAATCAGAATAATCTTTATTTGCCAAGTATGTCAACACACATACATGGAATTCTTTTCTGAGTATATGTCTCTAGTAAATGATAAATTCAAGATATAATTTTTAAAAAATGTAAGAAAAGTAAAATAAGAAAAAGAGAAACTTTATGTACACATAAGGGTCAACTTCTGTACGGTTTAATGCAATGTTTTGTGCAATTAACTAGATTTTGAAAGAGCAAAAAGAACGCTGGAGTGCAATCACTTTTCTTTTGTGGCTGCTCTGGAAGAACCCTACAATTACAGTGATCAGCAAAGCATGAAATGAAATTATTATGGACAGGAACACTCAAAAAGGCCTGGAGAACTATCAAAATAAAGGTACAGAGGGAGAAAAACAGTCAGATTTTCAACTAAAAGTCTTTTTTATTATGCTAATCTGGTTTTTGTTTTCAATAACGAATTGATTCATTGCCTCTTGTTAAAAAAACAAAAAAAAAAATACAATTTAGTCTCCATTTATTTTGACAGCTGGTGGATTAAAGGTTGCAGCTCCGGGTTTTATTGCTTTAAATGAAAAAGCAGTAGCACAATTTTTGTAATCTGGAAAAGTGCATTCAGTTTACTTGTGAAAAAGAAGAATGTTTATTACTAACTTTGAGGTGCATAAAATTGATTGTTTTCTCATGTAAAATGGTCCATTTTTTGGTTATTTAATTATATTTGTTGATATATCCATGTGTCTAAGCATCATTTTAAAGCCAGGTCAGCAATTTTATATAAACAGAACTGTGCAAACGCCTCAATCCACCTTTATCTTTGTTGTTTTGTCAGGATTGAAATGAGCTTACGTACTTATTTGTCATTCTTTTTTCTTCAGCTACAACAAGAAAACCCAGAAAATATGTGCACAGCCTTAAAAGACACGTAAAAACGGAACTAAATGGGTTGTAAAGGTTAAAGTCACTATTTAGTGTGACCTCTGACCCCATGACGAGAAGCAGCACAAACAAGCAAAAACATCTGATGTGTTGAATGAAACCATGTGTAAAACATCAGGAAATGAATACAATAAATAAAAAAATTCAAGACGTCACATAGATATTAAATACGTCCACTTTGGTTTGTAGAAACAGTTTTTTTCCCTGATACTTTAGTTTTTTTCGGCTGTACATATTTCACAGATATCAGATTGGATCTAATACAGAGATGAGTGGACATTAGAATATTACTAAACTAGGCCTTGGACTGTTGTTTTTCCAGATAACTGCTCTGATTTCATTGATTTTAAACAGAAACTCTCACTGCACACATGTCCCTCAATGCATTTTCAATCCACAAAGTTTTTACAACAGCAACAGGTTAATACATGTCACCGAACGCTGTCGCACCTGCAGGCGTTTCCATGTCAACATGACAGGCTGATTTCACCGCTGGACGACCTGGGGTTTAATCAGAAATACACAGTAGACTCCAAGTCGTCACTCTAAGTGTATGCATTCTGTCACAGTGTGCGGTTTAGTGTGTGTGTTGTGGTATTAATGTAGAACATACACATATACAGCCTCAGAAATGAAGCACCGTCTCATGCAAAGTATAACCTTGTTGTGAATTTCATTTGGTTGAGCCTGGCACGTTTTGTTCTTGTAATAACTTCACTGATTTACAGAGTGAGTGAGGATGATGGGTCTGTGTTTAACTCAGGTTTTTACAGTGGAAATGTCTCATCATGTAGGTCCACATTTAACACTATATATGTAATATGGAATATTCAGCTTTCGAAATAATTACTAGACCACAGTAGAGTGAGTTTTGTCATAATTTAACATCTGTAGTTTTTCTCAAAAGTCCATCCATCATCCATCCATCCATCCATCCATGGACACTCTTCAGTGACAGACTCCTACACCCAGTGTAGGAAAGAGCACTACCACAGGTCATTCATCCCCACCACAGTCAGACTGTATTTCCCTTCTGTTGTAAATACGTATAGTTTTTTAGACTTTACTTTTTTATGACTATTTTTTCTTTTATATTGTTTGCTTTTGCACCATCTTGTTTTTTTTGCACAATCCTTATGCATGTATACTTTTTTCTTGCACTTTACTCTGCTGCTGCTTGACTGTTGAATTTCCCCGTTGCGGGATCAATAAAGTCTAATCTAACCTAAATTTAATTTAATCTATCCATCCGTCCATCCATCTCCCCTCCCTCCTATTACATTCCCACATAATCAAGAATGACTTCTCGTGACATCTCGTGATAATAAATAAACAAATCATCGCATTTGTGAACCAACATTACGCACTTCTGTTTTTTCGACATTTACTAAATATCGGTAAAGTTTTGAGGGTGAAAATTCATTTCAACACCAAACCACAGTGGTTCATTTTAGAGTAAATAGAGTATGTTATGTTCAGTGGATGCATCGTGTTTAACCTGTAAAACACGTTTCATCACATACAGGATCTAATGAACAGACATGTCAAAACACAAAATCCCAAAGAGCATATATATGAGTGAGAAACTTTATTCTAAACTAGGTTAGCCAATCATAGACAAAGACAGACAGAGTGAATATATTACAGAGAAAAAAAAAATCTGATGAAACAAAGATATCAGACATAAAACAAGCATTTGTTCCCACCACGTCCATCCAACATGTTCTACAACTTTTATACTGTTTTCATTCCATAAAACCTAAAACTAATGATAAGTTAAATATCCTGTCAACTGGGCAATCTGTAACCTTATGCATCCAATTATGTGATAGTTTACTTTGTTTTTTGTTTTTTTTTTAAAAAAACCACACAAAAACAAAAAGACAGTTTGTGATTTTCAAAAGGAAACGGTGGGTTTGACGTTTTAACAGTAGCGTTCATCAGTTGTAAACTGTACACTCTGTTACTCAACACTTAGTACTGTCATTCCTATTAGAAAGATGAAATTAAAACTGTAAATATCAGACAAAAAACATGAATGTATGGATGAAAATTTCCATCCGTGTCTCTTCAAACACTGAAAACTGCATTAAAAGTAAATAACAAAGTGTTTCATTAAGTTTTTGGCGGGCGTGAACCCACCGTTTTGGTCACATCTCCAGTTTGTGTCTCCGTTGCAGGTTCTTTGCATCATTTCATTCACAGTTTTGTTTGGCTTTTATTCCTCATAGAAGCAGCTAATTTAAATAATTAAAGATTTACTGTAAGCATCCTTTCATACATTTCACCCCAGACACTGACGAATAAACAACCTCTAAAAAGAAGAAGTTCATAGATTTCAAGGAATACTGCATCCTCCACTAGAACAGTCCTAAGGGTTTTCATAGCACTTCCAGAACATGAGCAGAACGTGGCTCTATAGGCACTTTAGGTCTTACTAGGACAAACTCCTCTTTAATTTATGAATGTTTCCTCATGTTAATGTATCTGCTGTCATGTGGTTTGTGAGGATTTGATAAGGCAATTCTGAGGAAAATAGTGTTTTCCTTCCGGTAGGTTTTTCGTTTGTAGCTTTGGAAAATGTCATCGATTTGGCGAATCTCCGTTGCCTGGAAGAGAATAAAGAAAGGATTGAGACACTCGTGAGGAATTTACAGATAGTTTTGCCACAGCTACTTTCCTCCAACCCAATTATTATACCAAATTAGTGGGTATTTTTATAAGAGACACAGCATGTACAGTATCCAATGTGTGCCTCTTGTCAGTTGGATCCTTCAGGGCAGTGTCACATTAACCCTTTATAGGACACTCATAGAAATACTCTGAAATTCTAAATTTCACCCTTAATGTGTTACTTGAGGACATAACAAGACTTATTACTTTTGTGAAAATTTTCAAAAATGTTTATTATGTAGAAAGTCAAGGTCAATGAAGTTACCATATTTGGTTCCTTACCCATAAGTAACAAAAAAATAAAAATAAAAGAAATAAAAAATAAAAAATACAAGAAAAACACATGCAAGTTGAAAGGAATATTACTTTTAGAACATTAGACCAACATAAGTGCTGATCCAGACACCTGTCAACATCCACATTATCCCTTTGAACATCATTACTTACATTAGTACCATTACTTCATGGTACCTAACAAAGCAGGTACGCTCACTGTTCATGCAGAGGTGGACCTAACAGACCCTGTCGACCACATTGGACCTGAGATTGTTGCCTCACTGTAATGTGTGCAGAAATGACCAAAAATAGTCACTTGCCCCATAAAGGGTTAAAGTGTGGTTTGTGGGTGTAACTTACCAACTCAGTCCTCCTTTTTGGCTTTCTCACACTCCATCTCCTGAGAGGCTTCTGTTGGAGACGCCACTGAAGACACACAGACACACAAAACTCAATACACAAGGTTTTCATTTAATTCCAGCCACATGTTGAGCTTCAACACTGAGGGCATGTTTGACATATGACTGCACTGAACCAAGACATAACGGTCACACTAGAAGAAATGAAGAGCTACAACTCATGACGTAATTTATGGATGTTCCCTGAACCTACCCTTTGACAAACACACACATATGAAAACTGGTTTGGTCTGAATGCAGGTTTGACTCTGTGGAGGAAAAAGTCCCATAAAAGTTATGCAATGCGTCTCCCACAGTATACTGGTATTCTACACGTGCAGCCTGGAGGGGCGTCTCTGCCCTAAAAGTACAACATGTTCTCTGAGCGACAGGAGTGGGGTGCAGGGTGAACTGAGCTCTGCTATACACCAGACGACTGACCACTGAGGGAACAGCTGAGGAGTTAAAAAACACTGGAGAGCTGGGGTTGTCCTTTTAAAAGGCAGTTCTTCTGTTTTCTTTACCAGGAAAGTCATATACAACAGTGGTTCACAGTGTAAGACCTTTTTAAGACTACTTAGAACAGAATTTAAGGCCTGTTTCACAGCCATACTGGGAAAAAATTCGTGACTCCTAGAATTTAGAAAAATGTACTTATTTACACCAAGGCTGTGATTCCCATCGTTCCAAGTCATTCCTCACCGGGGGCTGCAAAGTTAGCGATAACGGGTTCCTAATTTCGATAATAAATTGTCGGGTTGGAATGGGTGGAACTGAGTCGACTGATGTTACTTTCTTTGCAATTCAGACATTTAAACACAACACAGCCAACAAGTTTATAGCAACATATCTGAAGACGTACCATATCAAATTTAATACCTTTTAAAGACTTTTTAAGGTGTTAAGTGCAGATTTGTAAATTCAAGACTTTTATGACTTTTTAAGACCCCGCAGGAACCCTGTATTTATTATAAGGGCTGGTATATGGTCATATTTTCCATATAGATCATCATTAGGTTACGATTTCAGCTGCTTAGTCACATTTCTATTCACTTTCCAGGCAGCAGCTCCACAGACAGTGGAGTCCTTCAAAAACCTCTTATAAACTTTTCTCCTCCAGAAAGCATATGGACCATCTTAAACTTTCTGCTTTTAATTGTGTCTTTTTACTGTATCCTGTCTTGTAGCACTTTGAGGTATGTCTGTCACAGATGTAAAGTGCGTTAACAAGTAGAATTCATTATTATTTTCATTTTGCTTACACATTTCATGCTTGCACTTACACTTGCTTTACAATTTCCCAGTTTGGGATTAATAAAGTATATCTATCTATTAACAATAACTAACATATTCTTCTACCTGAAACACACATTACAGTCTGTTTCTCCAGCTAACATATGGCATTAAAAGGGTTTCAGCTGATACAGATCATGAAGATCAGTATGAGGTGTAATCCTATATGATCATTTTTCCTTCTTAACATATACTTGTGGGTTTATTTTATATTTTTCTACAAATCTCAATCATAACCTATTGTACTTTGTGTTGAACTGGTGTAAAATTCCTCATTTTGTGGCCAAGCACATGAGATTTTAATGTATTTTCAGTCCTTAGGGAACACTGTACATTCATTACGTCAATACAAGAAGCTGTAACGAGCTAAAGGAGATGCATCAATGTAACTCAGACGTAAATTAGGATCTTGGTAGAATCAGATGACTCAGTGGATTGTTCTTAAAATTAAATGAGCCCTGAAATTGCGCTTCCATCATAGTTTTTGTATGATGACCCCAATCCACCCAGGCCTGTCAAGCATTTACATTGTGTTATGTAATTGGAAGCAGCAGGGCGTGATTATTCTGCGGGCAGTTAACAATAGAAAGAACGAGTGTTAGTTGCGTGACTGGAGCCGTTGTGCTGACAACATGCTCGTGCTATAATCAACACACTCAAGACAAGCCTTCGTTTCTTATTCTGTATGTGTTGCAGCGTTCTGTTTCTCACACTGTGTTATCTGTTCAGCGATGCAGCCCAACAATCTCCTGTTCATCCTGTCAGCTCCGACCAATCACAGGAGCTCACACAGGAACCTTTAAGAAGCCCTGTTCATTAAAGGAACAGCTGAATGCTGCACTCACTGTTTTCTTGTCGGGTATGTGTTGGATACCAGCGTAGAAACTGATGCCTGAACCTTTGAGGGAAAGCTGTTGTGAAGTTTCCTAAAACAAATCAAGCTAGATAACCTTCATCTGTTTGATAAGATAATACACCCGAAGGAACACTAATGTTTACCTCTATGCAAACAGTACAGTCTCATCTGTTTGTGCACAACTGAGTGTTTTGACTCTTTGCACCCTTTCTCCTATTTCTTCTTGTTTGCACATGTTTGTGTTTGTGTAGATTCTCTGACCTCCACCCTAAAACCACAAGGCCTCCAGTCTGTCAGAGGTTGACTTTTATGCCTTATCAAGCAGGTTAAAACATGGCACCTTGTCACTTTTCATGTTAAATCAAGTAAAACCACTTAACCAGAAAATCTGTCAAAAACAACCTCTGAAACAATGGTATGTCAAAATAAAGACATGTCTCAACACATCACTGTCACATGATAAATCATCTTTCAGTTATAACTATGCATCTGCTACTGGGTAAATTCCTACGAAGTAAAATGTTCAGTTTCTGATGTGTGTGATGTGTTTTCTGACAGTGTTCCTACCTGCAGGTGAGGGTTCAGGGTCCGGAGCAGCTGGACCTGCAGTGTTTGTTTCCTCTGAGGTGGGGGCTGCTGCTTCTGCTGAGGTTTCTGAAGCTGCTGGTTCTGCAGCCGGAGCCTCGGCCTCCTGGACCGAGTCAGGAGCAGCAGGTTGGGGTTCTGGAGCCGGTTCAGCAGCAGGTTGAGGTGTGGCTCCATCTTCAACAGGAGCAGAAGATAATATAGGCATTTCTGGAATAGTCGCAGCAGCAATTTCTACATCTATTACAGGCTGTGCAGCTTCAGCAGGAACTGAGGTTTCAACGGGTGGAGAAACTTCAGCTGGCACCGAAACCTCTTCTGGTGCTGAAGTGTCACCTGATGCTACATTTTCACTTGGAGTGGGTGCAGGAGCTTCACCTGCTGGTTCTGCCACACTTGGCTCTGCAGCTTCAACAGAAGGTGAAGCTTCAGCGGGTGCTGCAGCTTCAACAGGGGGTGAAGCTTCAATTTGTGGTGCAGCTTCAACTGGAGGTGAGGCTTCAGCTGGAGGTGCAGCTTCAACGGAAGGTGAGGCTTCAGCTGGTGGTACAACTTCAACAGGAGGTGAAGCTTGAGTTGGTGCTGCA